>CANTUT010000099.1:0-165000 GCA_947687605.1 Reutealis trisperma | reverse complement strand
ATGGGCAAATTATTTTGAACTATTGGATTATTGATTTCTATAGATTCAATTCTGTTTGAGGAAATTTTTGGGAGATAAAATTTATTTTCTACCGAAAATACGATTATTTCCGCAAGATTTCTCCAAAGGTGAATTCTATAACTTAAAATCACAATTTTGTTGCATAAACATCATAAGAGGGGGGGGGGGGGGGGGGGGGGGGGGTGTGGAGGGGAGGGATTTGTACTTGTTTGTATTCTAAACTGATTTTTGATTTGTTTTGATGAAAAATGTTGGATTAAATAATATTTCTGCATATTTCTGTGATGACCGAAAAGTTTCAAAAAACAAAGGAATTCAAGGTTTTCATGTTAGAACTTGGAAATTGGAAAATTTTATTCTTTCATGAATATATGGCTGCCAATTTGTATGAATTGGTGTTCTAATATGATATTTGTTTTGTTTAGATGAAAAATAATGACTTGAATCATGTGTCTGTTTATTGCTGAAATGAACGAAATGCGCGAAAAGTGCGAAAACTCATGATTTTTCACCTAAGCCTTTGAACTTGGAATTTTTTTGTATAAACCCTATCTATGGCTGCCAATTCATGAAGGAATGTGTTTTCAACTGATATTTTCAATGATTGAATGAAAAATAATGGTTTAAACAAGCTATTTGCATATTTCTGAAATGACCGAAAAATACCGAAAACAAGAAAACTTATGGTTTTGTGCACTATAATGCAAAAGATTAAATTTTTATATATTAATGACACCAATAGTTGCCGATTCCTATGAATTTATATTCTAGAATGATTTTTGTTATGTTTACATGAAAAATCTTGGTTCAAACCATGTTTTTACATATTTCTGAAATAGACGGAAAGCACGAAAAGAAGAAGAATTTGGTTTTTACCTTAATGAATGCATTCGGCCTACGTGAACAATTTTGTCCAAATGTTTATAAATTTTATGTGATGTGTCTTGGTGATTGTTGACATGTATGTATGTATAATAAATGATAAAATTGCATGTTAGTTGAAGGTATGATCCTAGATGAGCTTAAATGTATTATGGTATACTTAAGGTATCTTAACATTATAATGTGATTAGAATGGAAATGCGATTGGGGAATATGGAACTAGATGTTATGATAAATTGATGATGAACATATGGTTATGAGTTAATGAAGTGAAAGGGATCATAAGAGTTAAGCATGATGTTTGAAGGATTAATTGTTAAGTTGACATGTATGGAAGTGTAAAGTGAACTAAGATAATTGATATTGAGGTAATGATATTGTGATGACCTTAAAAAGGTATTGATATGATTGAAATGTGTTTTCATGTGAGCCTATAAGGCCTAAGTATGCAAGACCATTAAGTCAACGAGCTATGTGCAAGTGATGAGTACACCTATGTGTGGACTCTAAGTGTATGTGTATGCTATATGTACATGGGTAGTTATGGGATAGAAGCATCATGAGTAAATAAATACTAAGTATTAAATCAAATATTATGTTAGAGTTTGAGGAGCTTTAGAAGTGCAAAGGGGACTACGTGTACTAGGAGCAAAGGAATCCCAAGGTGAGTAAACATCGTATTCATGTTATAAGTGTACACAACATTTTATTGTGTTACAAGAATGTGATATATTGTTATGTGAACCTTTGTGATCTTTGAAACCCAAGCTCTTTCTATTTTAAATTTTATTATATGATTTCTTTGTCAAGCTTGGGTTGCTAAAGGATATTTGGTCCAAAAAACTATTTTGCTATCCAATGAGAAATTCTTGCGATTAACACCCTAACTTGTATTCTTTCTGGAACTACACTTTCATTGTATCATTGTTGAAAGCCGAACTACTATTGATATTGAATTACATGTTATTGTTGCCTTACGTGATATTGTTAATTGTGTTTACTAATAGCTCTAGCTATGGTACCTTTACCCTTTATGCAGAATCCTCATGCCGATGCAGGTAATCATTGAAACCTATGTACACGGTCTTAACCTGATGGATAGGGGTAGTGTATCCACCTCAGCTAGAAGGGGCGGTTCTAGCCATAGGGCCTGATTAGCTTCACGCTTTCTACGTGATAGGAGTTGGAATTTGGTATAAGGCCACATCTCCTCTATGTGTTCGAGTGATAGAGCAATAGCCTTCACTCTTTATGTGTTATAAGTGTGATTTCTGCAAACTTGCCCAATTGAACCCTTGCTAAATTGCAACCAGATTCATGAGTTATAAACCATGAACTATGTGTATAAGCTATGTGTTTCCTTTCAAAGGAATATGTGATAATGTATGTGCCTTTTCGTTTACTCATTGAGATCATTTATCTCAACCCTTTTCCTTGTGTGGCTCCAGGTGAGCAAATGTGAGGAGGCAAGGTGATGGCACAAGCATTCTACTTTGCTTAGGGAATTTCTTGTCCGAGTTATCAATAATACTACGTTTATGAAGTCTTGTCTTTAGGTACTCTAGGAATGTTGATTGATACTTATCAAGATTTATATTATTTTCCTTATGGATTTTGTATGTAATGACTATTGTAAGTCTTCCGCAGTTATGGTATTTATCTAAATGTTTTAAATGAGTTAATGAAAAAGGTTCGGTAAGATCCTAGGCATGATTGTTATATGTTAATGAGTTCTACGGGCGTGGGTGACCTTATGTCTCCCCATATTCTAGGCCCGTTGTATCTCATAAGGTTGGGATGTGACAACTACTTGGATCACACTCCTAGAAGAGAAACTATTCGAGACACTTCATTTTTTAAATTTAGGGGTAAACTTAATTACCCCTTCATTAGTAAAACCAAAAATATCATTAATATGTCCATTAGTTAACACATAAGTGCGCCCAAATACATTAAATTTTATGCTTGCATACATATGAGTCGAGATGCCTTTTTTTTTTTTTAATAAAAAGTGCGCTTAAAAATTTCAGAGTTAATGAGTCAAAAGAAGGTTTTTGAATAAAGGAAAATTTTTTCCAACCAATTCCAGACAATTATTTATTAATATCATAAGCAATTCCAAATTTCTGAATAGCATGAGTACCTAAATATCTATTAAAAATTAAATGCCTACTAGAAAGAATATTATACTTGGTAGTGCGGCTGGGTTGAAAAATATTGGTGTTGAAGCAATTGGGTTGACTGTTGTTTGATGGGCAAACAAGAAATGAGAACTGCCAGGCCATTTTCCTGGATTGTGTTTGAGGCGACATTTGCAGAACAATTTTTACTTAATTCAAGAACAAAGAATAGAAAGAAAAATTAGAGGTTTTTTTTTTAATTAAATAGAATACAAGAAATGGTTACCTATAGGAATAGGCAGTGTGGTTGATTGGCGGAGCAGAAATGGAGAATTTAGAGGAGTTGTGATTAGAATGATAGGGTGAATTGGTGGTTGCCTCTGTAAATCCAATATTACATAAATAAGGGATGGTCTTCAGTGATAATGTTGGTGATGATTGGAAACAAAATGGCTTGTTAGGCTTTTGTGGCAGTGACAGATGATGGAGTCGGCAGTGAAAATTCTTGCAAAAAGAGCGAGAAGATTTTCTAGGAATAGAGAGAGATGAGATGACATGATCTACAACAAAAATTAAAAGAATAGCCGAAACGCAACATTTAGGAGGAGGGAAGACGCGTTTCTAGTCCTTCATACTTGTGTTAAGACATATATATTTCTTATGAAACGCGTGCCTTGAGCACAAATTATACTATGGATCTGTGTCCATATTGCAATATAAACATGTGTCCAAGATACACATTCGGGGCATTTATTAAATGAAAATGCGTGATTTTTTTATATATTTTTTCATTAGCTTGTTTTGCTCTTTTCTTTTTCACTTTTTTTATTATTTTATTTTTTAAAGTGTCCAATATTCCAAAAGACTATTAATGGACTACAAAAATTTTTAAATTAAGTGCTAATTATTCTTTTTTTTTTAATTTCAATACTTGGAATTAAAAATATAATAGTTAATTTTTGTTTATCCCATCTAATAATTGTTATAATTTTATTTAAATATTTAAATAATTATAAAAAATTAATTATTATTCTATGTTTAATAACTCAAGTAATTGTAGCAGGTATATTAAATTTTGTTTATTTGTTTTTTTTTTTTGGTACATTGATATTGAATTTGAGGTACATTACTAATATATTCTAAGTATATTGATATTTAATTGAAAATATATTTTATCATTAACTAATAGTTCAAAAGTAATGTACATGCAAATTCAATACTAATATACATACTTTTAAGTAATAATGTACCTGTAGCTGGAGAGCTATATACATGTAGTTAAATTACAATGTATCTCTTGTACAATATTAATATGCATAGACTAATTGTTATCATAATATTTTTATCATTGATATTGTAATTGAAGATATATTTTATCATTAACTGATAGTTCAAAAGTAATATACAGGTAATTCAATACCAATGTACATGTTTTTAAGTAATAATGTACCAATAGTTGGAGAGTCATGTATATACAGTTAAATTATAATGTATCTTTAGTACAAGACTAATGTATATAGACTAATTGTTATCATAATATTTTTATCATTAATATTGTAATTGAACATATATTTTATCATTAACTAATAGGTCAAAGGTAATATACATACAATTCAACACTAATGTACATGCATTTTAAGTAATGATGTATATGTAGTTGGAGAGTCATATAAATATAGTTAAATTACAGTGTATCTATAGTACAAGACTAATATACATAGACTAATTGTTATTAGAATATTTTTTTTATTATTAATATTGTAATTAAAGATATATTTTATCATTAACTGACAATTCAAATGTAATGTATATGTAATTGAACACTAATATAGCTACATTTTGAGCAATATTATACCTGTTAATTTAAAAAATATATAATAATTTAATTTACATATTTAATTATAAATTATAATTTATATATTTGTTAGAATTATAATAATTATTAGATGGGAGAAACAAAAATAATTTATATATTTAATTATAACAATTCGATTTTAAGTATTGAAATAAATAAAAACAATTAGCATTTAAAATTAAGAAAAAAAAGAAAAAATGGTGAAAAAAAAAAGCAAAAAGCTAACTAAATTGTTGAAAAAATTGTGCATCATTGTCTTGATAAATCCCCCGCAAGTGTATTGTGGGCCTGATCTATGATATATCATGGTACAGATCCATGATATACCACTTCCGTCTTGAGACACTTATTTTAAATGAAAATGTTATATTTGTCACCTGATTTTGCAAAATAAATTTCAAAAGTCCAATAGCCTCGGTAACTTTCAACACAATTGTGTTGTAGGATGTGCTTATTCCAAAAATTTTTTATTTCTTAAACGACGAACTTCATGCCTAGAGATAAGAATATTTCTTTAGGCATGGCCTTAGGCTATTTCTCGAACTAAAAATTGCTCAGAAATTAAAAAGGAAAACATTAAAAACTAACAAATCTGATAAAAAATTTAACACCAACACAAATAAACTGAAATTAATTTAAAAAATTAGGAAAAATAAATTGCATTGCCTCCCACTAACACTTCTTTAATATCATTTAGTTGGACATTGATTAGCTTTAACTAGGTGTCTTCGAGCAAATTGCTCTCCACTATTCTTACTTTTAATGTTTCTTTATTAATTTGGAAGCCTTAGCCTATTCCACTGGGTGGATAAGTTAGAACATTCATTACATTTTTCCAAATTGATTTCTACATAAATTTAGGATTGACAATAGCATCAACACTATTAATAAATGCATAATCTATAAAAAATGATATTAATGCACTATCAAATACTAAAAATTCTATAGTTTTACCTAAAAACTAATATTGGTAATTTTTCCTTATTCACATCAATTTAGGTATTAGTGGTAGCTATAAAAGGTCTACTAAGGAGCACAATCAGTTTCTTTTCCTTCACACTTTCTTGTTTGACATCCAACACAAGGAAATTAACCAAAACTTTTAGGCCTTCAACATCAACTAACACATCCTCATTTACCTTACAACGATACCTAATAGTTTTATTAGCTAATTGAACAATATGTTAGTGGGTTCTAACTCATTAAGTCCTAATTGTTCATACAAATAAAAAGACATAACATTTATACCTATCCTAAGATCTAACATGCCATAAACCTTACTACCTTTTCCTATAGAAAGGTTAGAATGAAACTACTTAGATCTTTCCTTTTTTGTGGTTTCAGCTACTTAAAGTCTATATCAATAGCCACTATCTCTTGTTGCACTTTTTGGTGCCTTCTTTTTAGCAATTATTCTTTGAATCTCTTGGCATAATCCTTATTCTCATTCTGAAGGTGACTATAATAAGGAATTGATGGTCTATAGGGGTTAGCTACCATGTGCAAGTACTTGGAAGGAAAAGCCTCCTTTTCTACATAGCATTTATGTTCAACATACTTAACCCATACAACTTGCCTTTCTTTACGATCAACCACTTTCTCTTGCTTCTTTCACATTCATTTTTTGTAAATGTAATGACTACCATATCTTACTTAGGTTGGCTAGGAAGTTTCTCCTTATTTTGTATCTTCACTTGCTCAGCCAACTATTTTACTTATATTTCCACCCTTTTCATTGATGCCTCCAAAAAATCAAGCCTCTAATTAGCAAATTATTGGTTATGAGCACTAGCTTGAATAAAAGAAGTCAAGCTATACTCTAATGATGGCTTATTTGGTTGATTCTGCAATTGATTAGAGGACTGCCCTTAGAACTGATTTTTCCTCTGATATTGCTAGATCTATTACTACTGATTGTTGCCATTCTAGGAGAAATTAGGATGATTTCTCCACCCAAGATTATAGGTGTTGGTGAAAAAGTCATTTCTTCCTCTAGGCTAGAATCCCTACAAAGCATTAACTTGCTTTTCCTCATATATAAGAGATTCAACTTCAGAGTTGCAAACATTAGCTCCATCACCATGAACTCTATAAATATGACAAACCTCCTGACTAGGTGTAGTTTGATTTCCTCTAACTACCGATAGCTTTACTTGCTTGGTCAACTCAACAAGCTGCATTATTAGTTCTTAATTAGGGTTCGCCTCATATACCATTGCTTTCCTTCATCTTGCACTCTTTTATTAGGAATTCACTCCTAACATCTTAAACAACTCATATGTGTCTTTTACTATTTTCTTCTCCATAGCTTCTCTAGCCACATTGTCAACTATATGTTAACACTATTATGTCAGTCCATCATAGAAAATAGGTTAAGGAGCTAGAGAGGATAGTGATGATGGGAGCACTAAATGAGAAGTAACTTAAACCACTCCCAAGCCTCATGAAGAAGCTGTCCTTCCATCTTACTAAAACTAGCAATCTTGGTTTGAAGGTTTGCTATCTTCAAGTGAGAACAGAACTTCCTTATAAATTTTTTATATACCTTCACACAATTGTTCAAACAATTGGGGGCCAGGATTATTAGCCACGCTTTAGTTCTATCCTTAAGAATGTAGGGAAAATACCCCATCTTATGCCAATTCTCATTCAAACCTTGTAGTGGGAATGTCTGAACTATTGAGTAGAACTCTCTAATGAAGTTAAGAGGATCTTCATTTGGCATTTCGTAGAAAGATGGTAGCATGTTGCAATGGACAATCTTCAATTCATAATTTCTTACTGCATCCCCAAGTCTGATAAAAAGTAGTTAGGCTAATAATAGGTCTAGCAAACTCGTTCATTGCATGTTGCCTTCCTAGTTGGTTATCCCTTATGTTTTCTTCTCGCTCATTATTTTTTTGCCTTAGGAATTCCTTCTTTTTTTTTTTTTTTTATCACTTTCCTCACTATCCTCTTCTAAATTATACCCTTTTGATTTTTACTCAAACTATGCTCTACTTCTTTTGTTGATTCTATATTTATTATCTATGAAGGGTAGTAGTTCTCCTTCTTGAGATCTCTCCCCTGCATAAATCAAGAGAATACTCACAAAGATAGTTAAAAGCACCTGTTTACAAAAACAAAATAAATTAACTAAAACTAAAGACGAAAATAAAACATAATAACTAAAATGAAAATAAAATATATTTTATTGTACATTTTTTTTACTTAGAATACACAATAAGAACACAATAAATAAACTAAAATAAATATAAAAATACTCATGCTATAACTATAGTCTTCCCTGGCAACAGTGCCGAAACTTATTGTGCTTAAAAGTGCCCTAATTAATCTAGCTCAGGCAACTACTTGCAAGTATATGAGACTACTGCAGTGATGGATAAGACACCCTAAAGTTGTCTCTCAAGAAAGACTATATAAGAATTGTGTGATTATGCACAAAACAACTAAAGTATAAAAACAAACCTAAACACCCTAATCAAGTTGGTACGTCAAATATGAAAAACAAGGAAATAATAAATAATTAAATTAAAACTAAGTAAATATACCTTAGGTTGAACAATCAATTAAAAAGGGTATAGGGTTTAGAATCATCCAATTGAATTCCAATGTTGGGATAATTAATTAAAAATGAACTACCTTATTAAAAACTAATAATTAAAAATGAACTATCTTACTAAAATTGCATAATCAATCAAGCAAAACTAATCTAGATTCAAAATCTAATAACTTTCATATTCTTAGATTCTCCTAATTAGAATTAACTAAATCAATTATCAACTGCTAATTAGGTTATATATTTATGATTCATACCTAATCCCTTATTCAACCTAATTTTGATATTAATCTTATTTGTAAACCTCGTTCAATACCTAAGAATCATCAATAGTTGGCAAGACAATTGAATTTCAATAGGTACAATGCAATAGAGATATGAAAATAAATCATCAAACGACTAGCTCTAACATGTTCATTCAAAAGGAATCATCCTAACCCTAGGTAAGAGGTATTTAGCTCATAATAAATTCTACAATAATCAATTCAATCAAATAATTAATCTCAATTATTATCATCATGCTTTAACAATCAAAAAGAAAAGTATTAGAAATTCTTTAATATTTACGTCAAGGAATTTCCTAAAGTTTGATTCCAAATCTTAAGAATAAGTTGATCATAAGTTAAATTAACCTTAAATCTACTGATCAAAATAAAATAATTGTAAAACCTAAGATGTTCTTTTTGTTACATAGGGAACTGGAAAATAGCAGTCATTCTCTAGAAGTCTTCTCTCCTAAAAATCTATGATCTTCTAACTGATGGGCCAAAAGTTTCTTTTATAATAAGTAAGACACACCGTTATTAATAAGCAAAGGTGCTTCAGTGGTAAGAAAATATGCCTTTGTTGGCTCAATGTTGAGTAACACACCTCTATTATTGGAAATACTCTTGCTCCTTCCCTTAAAACATGCCTCTGCCTTCATGATATATTTCTGTTCATCTACATGAAACGCCTCTGCTCATCTTCAGCATCACCATTTTGCCAACTTTATAAAATTTGTCACCAAACTCATGTTTTTCCATCTAGAAATCCACACAACATATATTAGTATAAAACTAGAAAAATAACACTAAAACAAACATCAATATAACTAAATTAAACTAGAAACTAAATAGTTGAATATAATAAAACTATAACAAAATGGAACATAACATTCACTTGAATACTTGACTAAGAAATATGTGAATGAAATTGTTAGATTGCACAGAGTACCGGTGTCTATTATATCATATAAAGATCCACAATTTACATCTTAGTTTTAGGTGAGTATACAATAGGCCATATGTGCCAAGTTGAATTTTAGTACTAATTTTCATACTCAGACAAATGGACAATAAGAAAGAATAATCTAGACATTTGAAGACATGCTTGAGCTTGTGTGATAGAGTTCAAAGGTACATGGGATGAATATATTACTTTGATTGAATTTGCTTATAATAATCATTATCATAGAAAGTATAGATGGCACTGTATAAAGCATTACATTGGAGAAAAATATCATAGTCCTATCTAATGGGATGAAGAAAGAATACACATCTTAACAGGGTCAAAACTAGTGCAAGTCATGGACAAAAGTAATTAGAAGCATACTTAAAGCAGCACAAGATAGGTAAAAAGGTTATGTAGACCAACACATAAAAGAAATAGAATATGAAGTGGGATAAAGGAGTAATTCAATTTGGTAAAAAAAGCAAACAGAGTCCTCGATACATAATGCCATATGAAATTCTTGAAAGAGTTGGTCCATTGCTTTATAGGTTAGCATTACCACTAGAGATGGCTAATATTCATGATGTATTTCATGTAAGTATGCTCATAAGGTATTGATTTGATCCTATGTATATACTTACAAATCAAGTAATAGAAATTGCTGATGATATGAGTTTTATTTTATAAGACAAAGCAATTATGAAATTGAGCAATTCCTTTGGTTAAGGTGTTATGGAGAAATCACTTGCAAGAAGAGGCCACGTGGAAAACTAAAGAGAATATGAAACAACAATATCCACATTTGCTTACAGGTATTGAATTTTGAGGATGAAATTTTTAGAAAAGGGGGAGAAATGTAACATTCTATCTTTATTTTGTAGAAAACCCATATGAACATATACATTTTATAAATGATCATTTATATATGTAAATTAGATAAATATAATAATAATATTTATAAAATGGCATTTTAGGCACTTAAATATTTTTGTATATAATATTTGCATAGTTGTATAGCGATTGTCAAATTTGGTATGTACATATTTATGTCATAAGTAAAAGTGTCCTAGAATGTATTAAATGCATAAGGGGTATATCAAAATAAATAGAGGAACATAGATGGAGAAAGAATAAGGATCAAAAGGAAGTTAAGCTTACAACTAATAGGGGTAAGACACATAAATATTGTCTTATTATATTAGGATTAATTAGTAGATGTCTTTAGAATTAAATAGAAAAAAGGATATAAAGAGTAAATTATGAAATAGGAGCTAAATTCATAAAGAAGAGAAAAGGGACAATAAAGGGAAAAAGAAAAAGAGGAATAAGAGAAGAAATCCTAGGATTTTCTAATCTTGGTAAAAGGTAAGTGATTTTATCTTGTTTTCTTATGAAATCTCTCTTCCATGATATGTTAAATTTGCATAATTAGTAAGAATTATGAAGAAATAGAATAATTGGCTTTAAAAAAATTTGCAATAAGAGTTTAAGGATTGTGAAAATTTGTGCACGAGTAGAATATTACAACTCAGTTTTCATTAATGTTTTTGAATATGGTCTGATAATAAAACTGGTGAAAGTAGAGGGTCACAAGTTAGAGATTCAACCGAAGTCAAATTGAGTTTGAACTAGAATTTTAAATAATATCTTATATTTATTATTTACATGTTAAAAAAAATGATATTATTTATATAACATTTGATGTATTTGATTAGTATTTTTGTATTAACTGCTTGAAATCCAAGACTATATAAATCACAAATTGGGCAATCTCTAGTAAGGAACTAAATAATAATTTCAGTATCTCACTAAAATACTTCTTGCATTCATATGTATTGTCATATATGTATGTATATATTGTGAACCCTTAATTTTACACCCTTATCATCCAGTTGCAACTTGACACCTACTAAGATTAATGCACTACGCAGAGCCAGTACGGCTATCTTGCTAGTCAATTAGAGGGTATGGGTCAAGGGGGCAGTGCCCTTGTAAGGGAGTAAGGGGCAACGCCTCTAGAGCAAAAAAAAAATAAATAAAAAAAAATAAAAAAGGGCTTTCAGTCATATTAGTATGAGGATACTTAATTTTTGGATATTAACACTTCTCTAGGATACTGACACTTCTCCTACCCTAACTGAACCTTCTATATTAGATAACAATTTTTCCAAAACTTATTGGATTTTCCCTCAGACTGACTGTTTGATTATTCTAAAATTAATTTTGAGTCTATGAAGCTAACTGATGAATTTTTTGACATCTGAAACTCCCAAAAACTAACCTGGAACCTCTGAAACTTAACTAAAAAGAATCTCAAAATGTGAGCTGGGCTTGCTCCATACCTTGCGACCCCACATCAATGTTGTGCGGTGCCGCAGGTATCACTTGTGGCCTGTAGTACTCTTCTAGGCTAGTGCGGCGTTGCACCCTTCTAGTGCAGGTGGTCCCCCTTCTATGTAGAAAAATATCCAAAATACCCCTTTAACCCAATTTCCAGCCCTTTCCAGCCTTACCCCTCATTGTCTTTTCACTTTTTCAATTGCTAAACTACCCCACCCACTTTTCCTATAAATACCCCCCTCCATTCTTCCATTTTCCTCCCTTTCTTGAGTTAGAGTTAATAGCTATCCTCTAATTCCTCTTTTCTTCTCCCTCCATCCTCTAATTAATTAATTATTTCACCCTAACCAAGTTGATTAATCATTTTAATTAATTAAAACTCTTTTTTTTAAATTAAAAATAATCACCCAATTAATTAATTAATCAATTTTTTTAATTAATTAATTAATCACTTTTTTCAAAATCTTTAAATCCACCCTTTATCCAAATTAATTAATTAATATTTTTAATTGATTAATCCATCTATCTATTTCACCATATTAATTAGTTAATTAATTATTTTATTTATTTAATTAGCCCCCAATCAATCTAATCACTGTGAGGTCTCACCCAAACACCAATCTGTTAGGGGAATTGGGATGCTCATTCGGGTTTAGACTTATGATGGAACCCTTGGGTTTGAATTTGATTGATTTTAAAAATGATTTTTGGGAGTCGCTATCCTAATTTATTTTTAAATGAGAAAATTAAGGAAAAACCTAATCGACTCCAATTCATTAATTTTCAATTAATTTACCGAAAAATAAAATCACTAGTCTTGAACCTGGTTGAGTTCGAGGATTAGATTTTTAGTTTTAAATATTTTAAATTTGGCTCTTAAATTTAATTTGACTTAAAAATTAATTTCATGAATGACAATTAATGCATGAGCATTGTATGAGTGCAAGGAGAAAATAAAACATCCACAAATTAATTAAACAGGGGAAAGGAGATTGATTGGGATTTGAATTTAAATTTCAAATATGCCTACGAACTCCACTGAATAGGGATAAAAACCCACGTAGTTCATTCCATGATTAAGTGGAGGGGTTTAGGAGTTGATTGAGCTGATGGATTTGATTTGGGTTTGAGAAGAAAATGTTGATACCTTTGCTTTTGGAGAGCAGAGAGTTTTATCAGACTGAAATTTCATTTATCAAGACTGGGTGATTGGATTAATTAGAAGATTAATTAATTAATTAAAATGATTAATTAACTAATTAATATGATGAAAAGGATGGATGGATTAATTAATTAATTAAAAAGATTAATTAATTAATTTGGATGAAAATTAGATTAAGAAAAAAGATTAATTTGATTTTAAAGAGTGATTAATTAATTAATTAAAAAGATTAATTAATTAACTAATTGAGTGATTAAAAAAAGAGAATTTTAGTTAATTAAAAAGATTAATTAATTAATTAGGGAGTGGTTGGAGGGAGAAGAAGAGAGAAATTAGAGGATAGCTATCAACTCTAACTCAAGGGTGTGGAAGGGCTATTTATAGGAAAATAAGGTAAGGGTGATTTAGAAATTGAAAATGTTAAAAGACGTAAAGGATAGGGCTAAAAAAAATAGACGGGGGCATTTTGGACATTTTATTTAGGTAGGGGGGACAGGATAGCATATTGACATGGCTCTGCGTCAGCTCTGCATGGCTCCTTATCAGAGACATGTGAATCTGTGTCGATCTGATGCAACGCCATATGGCAGGTCCAGTTCTCTTTTTTAGGTCTTTTTCAATTAGTTTTTGAAAGTTTCAAGTTAGTTTTTGAAAGTTTTGGGTTAGTTTTTGAGACTTTCG
Organism: Reutealis trisperma; assembly: GCA_947687605.1. Lineage (NCBI taxonomy): Eukaryota > Viridiplantae > Streptophyta > Magnoliopsida > Malpighiales > Euphorbiaceae > Reutealis > Reutealis trisperma. The sequence goes on along the minus strand of CANTUT010000099.1, from coordinate 151,168 downwards.
GATCGATTTTTAGGAGTTACAGAGTTTAGAAATCTTATTGGTTAGTGTCGATAAACTTGAAATTAATTTTAGAACCCCTAGATAGTCAGTCTGAGAATAGATCAAGTCAGTTTTGGAAAAATACTGTATGATACATAAGGTCCAGTTAGGGTAGGAAAAGTGTCAGTGTCTAAACATTAAGCATCCTTATACTCATTTGACTGAAAGCCCATTTTTTTGCTTTGGGGGCATAGCCTCCTTGACCCGTGCCTGCTAACCTACTAGCGAGACCACCGTACTAGCTCTATGTATCACACCAATCTTAGCAGGTATCAAGCTACGGCTGAATGATGAGGGTGCAAAATTAAGAGTTCACCCGATTATAATAAAACGGAATTTTAGTCAAATAAAACTCTCTGCCCTCCAAAAGCAAATGTATTTGCTTTTTCCTCTCAAACCCAAATCAAATTAATCGATCAAATCAACCCCTAAGCGCCTCTATTTAATCCTAGAATGAACTATATGAGTTTTCATCCCCCTATTCAATAGGGTAGGTAGGCACATTTGGAATTTAAGTCGAAACCTCAAATCCAATCCCAAAATTAATTTCATGTTCCCTTTGCTTTCAATTATAAGCATTTATTTATTTTTTTTTTAGAGTTAAGAGTGATTATGTGGTTCCCTAAATCTATAAGGATTAGAACACTCTCTTAAATTTGTGGATGTTTGCTTTAATCATTTCATTATTTTTCTATGTACCATGCATTCATACTATGCCACATTCATATACTTAATTATTGGCTACCTTATAAATGTCATTCATGAAATTAATTTTCTAAGTCAAACTAAACTTAAGAGGCAAATTTAGATTATTTAACCAAAAACCTAGTCCCCAAGCTCAACTTAGTTCAAAGACTGGTGATTCTTATCCTTGGGTAAATTAATTATAAAATTAATGAATTGGAGTTAATTTGTGTTTTTTCCTTAATATTTTCCCAAGTAAATAAAATTAAGGTGTTGACTCTTAAAAATTATTTTCAAAAACAACTAATTCGAATATGAGATTCCATCATGAGTCTAAACCTGAATGAGCATTATGATTCCCTATAGCGAATCAGGCCGATGCTCGAGCAAGGCCTTACATATATAAATGAAAATTATATATATATTATTATGCTTTACTATTTTAAATAATTATATATACAGCACAATCTTATAAGCATTCAATTGGGAAATATAAATGAAAATGATAATTATTTTCTCCCTTAGGTTTGTTAAAAAAGATACTACATGCTCTACTAGTTACTGGATATTAACTTATTATTGTCCTTTATCTATGCATAATGAAAGCTGTGGCTATTGAATTAACCAATAATATTTTAAGAATCTCAACTACTATTGGCTAAATTAAACAATCTAATAAATATCAAAAGTCTATCTTTATCAATTTCAATGCACACAAAGGTTTTCCTTTACATGCCTAGTAGTTTTATATCTCAGCCAGCTCTATTTCATCTTTTTTTTATTTTATAGAAACATAAGTTAATTGTTTCATTTCTTAATAAATTTAAAAGTACAAATTTTTATAACTATTATTACTATTTGTTTTTGAGAAATTGAATAATAGATAGAGATATAGATTGAGAGATTTAGCATCAACAAGGGCTGCAATGATATTCACTAAGAGTTCATATTGTATGTGCCATTACATCAAGACACTTTTTTTATGAACTTAGTGTAAGCCCTACAATTCATGAGCTTATTGCCACACCAATGGTAGAGAAATGGAGTGGGCTTTAAGAGGTCCAAGGGGTAATCCTTCTATTCCAACAGTGTTCAATGGTGGGAAATGTGTTGGCTCAGCTGAAGACGTTTTAATCCTTCATTAGTTAACGTAGATTGACAAATACTTTATTTCTCTTTTTTTTTTTTTGGGAAAAACTTTCTTTTTAACTGGCTAACCCTAAAAACTTGGGCCGAGTAGGCCGGCTCTCTAGTTAGTCGATAAGTTCATTGGATATTCTCTAGTTCTTAGATTTTTGGGTTTCTGGCTAAATCCGACCTGCCTAAGGATTGGTTCCTAATTTTTTTGGTTAAATCAGGTTGGTCCAGTTTAAACCATTATGGTTATCATAGCCTTAAGGATGAATTTTAAAAAAGTGTAAAATATGAAAGTTGTAGAGTTATTTCTCATATATTAGCTTATAAAATAGTTTTGCAATTGGATATGTATGTTTAATGCTATAGTTATGAATGTGAGACTTTCTTAGAATTTGCTCGTTAAAAAATTCAATAATAGTGAGGCAAGGTAAGGAACTCAAATTGACGAGCTCAGTATGATGAGGCAAGCTCACGACTTTGACATTAGAGAACTAAGTCGAGGAGTTTAGGTTGACGAGCTTGATATGAAGAAGCGAGCTAGAGAGCTTAGTATTAAAACAAGTAGAGGATACAATAGTAGTTGAATAACTATTAAGCACCACAAAGCTACTTCTTAACGAACTAAAATCATAAATTTTAAAAATTCACCATAAATTATGTAGTACATATTTTGAGTTGCATTTTTGATATGTTATATCTCATATGTCTAATATAAGTAGGAAAAAATCAAGTCATCAAACATAACCAAAGTTATTACAACACAGGTATACCAAGGTCAGGCTGTCTTATAAGAATAAATATATATAAATGCTAAACCTACTTGTATGAATCATGGCCATAAGCATAATACCATAATTTTTAATTGACTATGAAGACCCTTAAGTTGGTGTGATTTTGAGAAATTAGGTAAAGGACAAGTAACACTCATTACTATCTCTAGACGAACATTCTTCAATTTTAAGAATTTTAGATAGAGAGCAAAATAACATATGTTATTAAATATAAATGCTTGCTATGATTGTGCTATATATTTGGAAAGCTATGGAAGTTCATAAATTGCATGGAAATGTGGTTGCTATAAGAATAAGGATGAAAGGGTGATCAAATAGTTTGTTAAACTTCTATACCAGTTTTAGGAAAAATAAACAAGGATTGATATAGGTCTAGTGATGAAGCAAAACTTTAAAGGTGAGGATGAGCCTTAGTGATGAGGTTAGACTTGTATATGAAATTAAGGGCAATGAGATGAAGAAAAAGCTTCAAATGTAAAGACAAGATTGGATAATGAGGATAAGCTTTGACTTAATGGTATAGATGAGTTTGGCTCGATAGTGAAAACATATTGCACAGATGAGGTGAGACCATAATGGATAGATAAGTGACAAGATAAGTGGGTTAGCAAAGAGATGAGGCAGCTCAATATAGATGAATGAGAGTGACAAGCTTGGCATAACAAAGTGAACATATAGGTTCAATGTAAATAGAACAAGCATGTAGACTTGCTGCAAAAATGACACGAGTTCAGGTACTCGATAATGAAGATGTAGATGCTCATAGATTGATAAAGTGAACTATCTAGACTTAGTATGATGAGGATGAGGATGAAATGAGGACTCAATAGTAAGGCTATAGAGATCTATATATGATAATGACATAACCTGATAGGCTCGGTATTGTAATGTGTTATTCTATGTATAGATTAAGTTTAAGTTTAAGTTAAGAGAAAGTTTAAATTGTTGTTTTTGAGTGCCTTTGCATGGCTTGTATTGTAAGATATTTTTAGATTGGTAATAGATAATGAGTGATTAATATTACTATCTAACTACCATTGAACAGTTCTTTGTTGACATTTTATGGCTTAATTTAAAAGTTAACTTCCCAATGAATAGTTTGACTACTATTATCATAAATGATTCTTTATCTTTTTCTCTTCTATTTAAGATTTATTAATCAAAGTCATTTAGTCATGAGAAAAACTCTTCTAATTCATGAGAAGAGTTTAAGTGGGGTATGTACATACTATGTATAACAATGTTTTCAAACTTGGCCCAATCTTAGAACCGGTGAAGGTAGAGGATCACCAATCAAAAGTTCAATCAAATTTGAATTCAGGTCCAAATAGAATTTTAAATAATACCATATATTCATTATTTATATGTTAAAAATAATATAATATACATATAATTAAAATTAATGAACCTTACCAAAGCAATTAATGAATATTCTTGAGAAGTAAATATTAGAAAAGTATGGCAAATTAACTCATCAAACTGCTATTTTGAGACCCAAATTTTGAAAGGTAGTAATGGGAGGTCTACTCAGATTTATGTTATCCTATGTAAGAAATATGAATTTTGAATATTCATGTACTCAAAATGGTGAATGTATGAATAATAATTTTGAAGTTCAAAGTAAGCTCTACATTAAAGAAAGTGAGACAGGAACATGAGTTTTCTCATATTACGAAAATGCAAAGCTGGAATGGGGTATATATTAAAAGGCTTGTCCTTTTAATGCTAAGAAGGTAACCAAGGAGACTCTCTTTTATATGCGCCGAGGCTACAATTTGAAGCTAGGTTCAACATATGAGTGCATGAATGTTAGACCAAAATGGGCTAGCCTGTGCCAACTTAGTTTTGCAATATTTTTCTCTAGTTACAATTTTTTTTTTATTTGGCAAAAAAAATTCCTTAGCCTGGGAGGGGGAATGCAAATCCATGTTCTGAACCTAGGTTCAACATATGAATGCATGATCTACATATCAGAATGCCATACTAAAATGGGCTAGCCCATGTCAGCTTGATTTTGCAATTTTTTCTCCAGTGACATTTTTTTTTTATTTATCAAAAAAAATTTCCTCATGTTGGTTTGCAGAGTTTTCCCCATTTCTTCTCATCCTTAGGTTTAGGTGATAAACCAGACCAGTCTAAGGACCGATTCTTGATTTTTTCTGTTGAATCGATTGGGATGATATGATTTTAAAAACCATGATGTATAATACTAAAAGCTGAAAAAGTATGGAATGGACTCATATCATTAGACTTATCAAGTGAGTATAAATGAAACACCCTAATTATTTAATATGGAATTTTATGATTTGATGCCTAAAATTAGTAGTTATGGTAACGGGTAATTTATGATTTAGTTCCTAAGATTTGTCTAAATTAATGATTTGGTCCTTATAGTTTGAGAAATGAGTTCTTTGATTCATGGGATTATTCCATTGTACTAAATAGTCCTTCTATTATTTTTCTATTAAAAATTTGTGTAAGGTCTAAAACGCTCTTCATTTGCAATTAAATTTTCTATTTTAGGCACAATACAAAATTAAAACTGAGAAAGCAAAAATGATAAGCAAACAACATGAAAGAATAAATAACAAAATCTAATTTCAAAACATATAAGTTTTAAAGTTGAGAAACTTTTTATCATTTCATGAAGTAAATGAGTACGTGAAAGTTAAAGGATGATTAAACAATCTCTTAGTCCTAGTAACAGTTGAAAAGGAAGAAATACATTTACAAAATGCAGCTTCAAAGCCAATCCTTTTGCTGCAACTTTAATGGCAAATAAAAGTATTGAAACCCAAGGAAGCTTAAAGCTTAAATGTTAGTCTTCACCATTAAACTCAATTCCTCAAACCATCCAGGATCTTTCTTCACAAAATCCTCCTCCAATAAATCTTTCAACAAAAAAATTTTAATATTCTAATTTCATCATAAATAAAACAATAGATGACACTAGTATTATTATGTTGCACATTTCCAAATACATTCTTCTTTTAGTTGGTACAGTAGAGAAAGAAACTATAAGCAAAAGCTTAATAACCTCAACGAACAACCTAGACAAATTACTTGATAATAATAATAAAAAAAACCTATATTAACTTAAAGTAGACTCCAATTTGATATGCCTAAGTTCTATATTTATAAACCATACTCATTTGCCCTTCAAGAAAGGGGTTCAATTGATGACAAATTAAAATTTAGATGAAAGATATAAGGAAAGAAAATTGTAGACACAAGATTTTATATTGGTTTGTGTGTTAACAAATCCTATGTCCACTCCCCAATCTCAATTAGGTGTTCTACTATCATTGGACAATTACAATGGAGCTTTTAAACTCACTTCCAACTCACAATATGTTTTAATGGCTAACACACAACCCTTACAAGTGTTTTCCCTTTAGGCTCACACTCAAACCTATACAAAAGTTTTCTATTGGCTCACTCTTAACCTAATACAATTTGTTTTTGAAGGCTAACACTCAACCCTTTGAGCAATGAATGCTCTTACAACAATCAAATAAATACAAAGAAAGATTAAGGCTTTGAGAAATTAAATTGCAAGAATTTGGCTATATGGAAGGTTGGTAGATAATTATGAGAGTTTTTAGAGGGGCTATTTATAGCTTTCACCCACTAAAGAAATGTTACAAAGAGTATAGGTAGCATATCTTCCTTAACAGCCATAAAATTTGCCTAAATGCTTTGTCAGAGCAGAGTCGTAGTCATGAAACCTTAGTCTTAGTCGTGACTCCCTTTTCACAGTCGAGGCACCATTTTAGAGGTCGTGGTATTCATATTCTCTAACAGTAATTTAACACGTGGCATTTATCTGTTGATATTCAATTATTTGTTGGAGCTCAAATTTGCCTTATGAATGTCACAGTCAAGACTCCCTTATCATGATTGTGATTCCTTTATCACACCCTAAGTTATAGTTGCAACTGAGGTCATAAATCTCTAGGAGTCTCGAGGCCTTTTGTTTTCAATTTTTCTCAATCAAGAACTCTTAAGTTGCGATCACAAGTACTCTGTCGGGGTTGCGATCTTAGCATTGTGTCCTCGAATTTACGGATCGCCATATGACTTGAGGTTTTTGAAGTTGTTTTGATTTTTTAAATTTGACAAAGTGTAATTCCTACAAAATCAACACTTAAAACAAACACTAGATCACTCTAATTTGATTGTCAAGATCAAAATAAATATTAACTAATTTATGAACCAACTTAGATCAACAATCTCCCTCTTTTTGATTTTGACAATCAAATTGAACTTAAAATAAAAATTATCCAATTTTAGCATTAGGCAAGAGAAAAAATCCCCCTTAGTTAGTGATCTCTTTAGACAAATATTATTAACATATGTCAATTCATGTTAATTTCGCAAACAATTAAGAGTTAAATCACAACAAGTAATTAAATCACAATTCACAAGTAATGTTCAATTGTTGGAGTAATTTAAGTTCTTTTCTCCCCCTTTGGCAAGATCAAAAAGAGGGGTTGAAAAGAAATTTACTAAGAAGGAAGAAGCATTCAATGAAGTGAAATATAATAAGAATTAAAGAAATATCAAGGATAATAGGAAATGAATTGAAAAAACAATTTCATTCATTGAAAGATCAAAGTACATATATAATCATTCAATTGGAAATGCCAAAATTAATGAATGAATAAGTGAAAAATAAAAGAAATCTTAAAATAAAGTTGAAATAAGAAAGGAAGGAGAAAATGAAGAAGTCATAATTCTAAGACTCAATATCTTGTTCACTTTCTTCACTAAACTCCCAATCCTCTAATTGACATTATGGCAACCCTATTTTGCCTTGCATATCATAAATGTTTTAATGAATATGGTCAAGAAGGCTAAGTTTCTTCATAATTTTGGAGAACATCCTATCCACATTGGAAGTAGTTTGAGAAGAAATAGGGGCTTTAGGAGGTTGGCGTTGAGGTTAAGTGTCTAGAGGTTCTTCTTTTGCTTTTTCTTCTCTAGCTTTGCTACTTTCTCCAAGTAGTACCTTAGGCTTTTTTCTAGCCTTTTCTTAGACTCCTTTCTCTCTAAAAATGTATTCATATTTTCCATCCTTTTCTCTCAATGCCTTTGCATTAATCATGCATTGAATGTCAATAAGGGATTTCTTGATACAATTTCAGAGAAGGGCTTTGTTGGGAGGAGTAAGAGCACCAATATGTTTGGTAATTTTGGTAATGTGGGAAGAAAGTAGAATAACAACCTTTTTGTGGAAGAAAGGTGGAGGAATTAGTCCATTAGGAAATGGGCAGTTTGAATGCCCTTTCCTTTAATAAGGCCATCGAGAAAAAAAAATAAGTCTTTTGAGATACTTTTTCATTGCCATCCCCTTTAGCATTGATAGAGAGGGTGACAATTCTATGAAGCACCCAAAAAGAGAGAGTTTTGATATGTTTGGCCAAGGAAGTTTTAGGATCTAATTTTGGTTCAATTGAAATCTTGGTCCAAAAAGGAGTTAGTTCCATTTTAGAGTCATTTAAGGTATAAAAATCTTCAGTTTGAAATCTAAAATATTAGCTAGATCTTTTAGGGTGAGTTCATCTGGCTTACCAAAAAAGCAAAAATTGATGGCATAGTGCCCACGAGTTGGGTGAAGCTTTTTATGGACAACTAAGGATGCAAGGAACTCTTTTGATAACTCCTCATAACCATCTTCATCAACAAAAACAAACTTCCCCCATTGTAGGTTGTTGAGGTTGGCAACAATGCTATCTTTAATGCCTAAGATTTTTAGACACACTAGGCTTAGAATTTTAGAAGGGAGGATGGTTTTCTCTTGAATTCTTTGGTAGTTTTGTTACTCTTCTTAGGTAACTCCTCTCATAAGTTCAAGAGGAGAGAGTTGTTTGAACCTTTTTTCCTTTTCTCGATCCCTTTCTTGATTTCTTACCATTTTGAGTGAACAAGAGATTTGAGATGAAAAGAAAAGTGAACAAGTTGTAAATTTATGAAAAGTGAGAAGAGTAGAAGAAATTTTGAGGTTGAAAAATATTTAGAATTCAAGTAAGAGAAGTAATAAGAGATAGAAAATGATTTTGATTGAAATTTAGGGTATTTATAGGCCAATTTTCTATAAAAAAAAAAAAGGATAGAAAATGGTCAAAAATTGAATTAAATGCAAATCTAACATTTTAAAACTATTAGTTTGTCTCTGTCAATTGACTGAATCGCAACCATGATTTTTGAATTTTCAAAAATCACATTCGCCATTTGATAGTTGCGAGCAAGATTTTCATTATTGAACAAAATGGATAGCTTTTCAAATATCATAACTACGAAACAATAATAGCGACAGTGATTTATAGGATAGCCAGAAATTTAGAGAAATTTGCAAGAAAATTTTTATGTAATGCAATTAGCACTAAAAGTAAGATCAAAATAGATGCAAATACAATACACATATTAAGCACAATAATTACAATACACATATTAAGCACAATAATACCAATCTTTCTTAAAATTTCAAACAATCATATCATAGATACCACAAAATCAATCAAATAACAATCATCAATTGCATATGATGAAATTAACAATTTAATTGAACCAAGAGTCACCTTAATTCAAGATTAAATAAGAAACTAATTTGTGAGAATGAGATGCAATGAAAAATATTTTATGCCTTTTGGAAAATTTATAGTGAGGAACTCCAATCAAGCATGCCAATCTCTTTTTTGATGAAGTTTAACCTTCTTCATTTAGGGGTTTTATGAAAATATTAGCAAGTTGGTTTGTTGTATCAATAAATTATAATACAACATCACCATTTTGCATGTGATCTCTCAAAAAATGAGCCTAATGTCTATATGCTTACTCCTAAAATCTTGGATGGGATTTTTTGAAAGATTTATGGTACTTGTGTTGTCACATTTGATGGGAATGTGATCAACTACTTTACCATAGTCCTTGAGTTGTTGTTTCATCTAAAGTACTTGAGTGCAATAATGACCCCCTGCTATATATTTTGCTTTGGTGTTGGAGAAAGCAATCAAAATTTGTTTCTTGATAAACTAAGAAACTAAGCATTCACTAAGAAAATGGCAAGTTACGGAAGTGGTCTTCCTATCAAGTAAACTACTGGTATAATCTGCATCCAAAAAACCAATTACACTAAATGCATTATGCCATGTAAATATTTTAAATTTTTTTAACTGCATGGAAATGAGATTCCTTAGGGCAAGATTGGAAACAAGTACATAAATAAACACTATACATTATATCGGATCTAGATGCCATAAGATAAAGAAGAGAGCCAATCACACCTCTACACTTGTTCTCATCTATAGGCTTACCCTTTTCATCCTTGTCAAGTTTTATTGATGTGCTTATTGGTGTCTTGCTTCCCTTGCAACTATCCATTCCAAACTTCTTGAGAAGCTCCTTTGTGTATTTGGATTGGTTGATGAAAATCACATCCTTACATTGCTTGATTTGTAGTCCTAGGAAGAACTTGAGCTCACCCATCATGCTCATCTCAAATTCCTTAGTCATCAACTAAGCAAACTCTTCACAAAAATTTTCTTTAGTAGAACTAAATTGTGAGACCTTGCCTGAATGCCCCTCCCTTGCTCAGGGAAAATTTTCTTTAAGGAAAAGCAAGTGATTTTTAATGAGGTCATAGAACAAGCTTTAGTGCTCACGATTGAAATGACTATCATTTGAAAATTTGATTTTTGATTTTGAAAAGGATTCGGGAGTCGCCACCCTAATTTATTATAAATGGAAAATTAAGGAAAAACCTAATTTGTGACTCTAATTTATTAATTTTGCAATTAATTTACCCAAGAATAAAAATCACTAGTCTTGAACTAGATTGAATTGGGAGACTCGGTTTTTGGTTAAATAATCTAAATTTGGCTTTGAGGTTTAATTTGACTTTGAAAATTAATTTTATGGATGACATTTATAAGATGATAAATATTAATAAAATACATGTACATAGCATAATATGAATGAGCAAATTTAAGAAATAAAGCAAATAAGCATTCACAAATCAAGGAGAGTGTTTCTTTTAGTCCTTATATATTATAGGGGAGCCACATAATTGCTCCTTGACTCCAAAGTAATCAAATAACTAATTACACAAAATCTCTTACAAAAAGTATAAAATAGATAATTACAATTGAAAGTAAATGGAAAATGGAATTAATTTGGAATTGGATTTGTGGTTTGGATTTAAATTCTGAACTTGCCTACATATCAAAACCCACATAGGTCTTTCTATGATTAAATGGAGGGGTTTATGGGTTGATTGGATTGATTGATTTGATTTTGGTTTATGGGTAAGAGAAAAAGGCTAATATCTTTGCTTTTCGTGGGCGAGGGATTTTTGTCGAGACTTGATGATTCGATTGATTAAGAGATTGATTAATTAATTAATATAATGAAATGGATGGATGGATGGATGAATAGATTAATTAATTAAAAAATTAATTAAGATGAATGATGGATTAATTAAAAAGAGATTGATTTGATTTTTTTTTTAAAAAAAAGTGACTAATTAATTAATCTGAGTGGCTAATTTTGCAAAAAAGAGTTTTAGTTAATTAAAAGGATTAATTAACTTTTGATTAAAGTGAGGCAATTAATTAAATAAAAAGGATTAATTAATTAATTAATTAGAGAGTGATTAGAGGGAGAAAAAGAGAGGAATTAGTAGATAGCCATCAATACTAATATAAGGGGGTAAGAAAAAATAGTGAAAATGAGGGGAGGTATTTATAAGTGAAGGATGTAGGGTGAAAAGACCAAAAATGCTAAAAAATGGGCCAAAAGGAGGGCTATTTCAAAAATTTGAGTTGAAAAAAGGGGACCACTTGCCCGGATTAGCGCCAGTGTTTACATAGATCCGCGCCGGCTCCACATGTTAGTAGCCCTTTTTTTTAAAGATTAAAGTTGGTTTATATTAGAAATTAGGTATCTGGGTAGCAATTACTTGAATGCTAAAATTTTCTTTCGGGGGCCGCGACTGCCATATCGGCTTTTTTGCACACTAAATTTAGCAAGTGTTGGGCTACGACCGAATAATGAGGGTGTAAAATTAAGGGTTTATAGCTGCCTTCCCATCAAAATTGTCTTTTCTATAAGGTAATTGTGGTGATACTAAACTCGAAAGAAAGGATGATATAAGAAACCAAAGTGATATTTAGGTCAGGACATATTTGGGTGAGAGACATGGTTGAAAAGGAAGATGGTAAAGAAAACCACAGGGACGTTTCAGCAATCATTCCTAAACATTTATAAGTTGAAAATATGGCTGATAAATGGAAGCAAGAAAAGTAACTAAAGGGATATCTAAGCTAGTGGCTAGATATTTTTGGGTGAATTAATAGATTGGGGTAAAAGAGGTGTAAAATGGAACTATATGGTTGTCTAGATGATCGTTTCTAGACATTTATTTGTGGAATTGATGTATTTGGGTAAAAGAGGTGGAAAGTGGAACAAAATGGATGTCTAGGTGACCATTTCTAAACATTTAAGGGTGGAATTGACTAATAAATGGAAGTGAGAAAAGGAACCAAAAGGATATCAAAGCTAGTGGCTAGATATTTTTGGGTGAATTAATTGTTTCAGTTGATTCGAGGTGGGAAAAGAACCAGAAGGATGCCTAGATTTGACATATTTAGGTGAAAGACTTGGATGGATTTTTTAGACATTTCTAGGTAAAGGATTTGGAGGGATGTTTGATAAAACAGATGGAAAAAGGAACCAAAGGGATGTCAGTGTTTAGACATTTTTGGGTGAAGGATTTGGATGGATTTTTAATAAAAGAGTTGAAAAGGGAACCAGATCGACATCTGAGTAGGAATCTAGACATTTCTAAGTGGAGAATATGATTGATTCAAAGGGACCACAGGGATGCCTAGGTGACTATTACTAGATATTTATGGGTGAAAATCATTTTGCTAAAAGTGGCAAGACAAAGAACCATAGGGATGTCTAGATGATAGTATCTAAACATTTATGGGTGAATTAATTGATAAAGAAAGATACCCCTGGTGTCTTTGGAGAGGTTTTTGGTAATTAGGTCTCAGTCAGTAATGCTGATAGCCCCAGTCTTGATTCAAAAAATCTATTTGATTGATAATTCTAGTCTTGATTCGAGAAGTCTGTTTGGTTGATAATCCTATTCTTAGTTCAGAAAGTCTATTTGGTTGATGATCCCTATCTTGGTTTGGGAAGTCTATTTGGTTTATGTTCTTTATTTTGGTTTGAGAAGTTTGTTTGGTCAATGATCCCTGTTTTGGTTTAGGAAGTCTGTTTGGTTGATGATCCTAGTCTTGGTTCAGGAAGTCTATTTGGTTAATGATCCCAGTCTTGGTTCGGGAAATCTATTTGGCTAATTATCCCTATTTTTGGTTCGGGAATTCTATTTGGTTAATGATCCCTATTTTTTGTTCAAGAAGTCTATTTGGATGATGATCCCAGTCTTGGCTCGAGAAGTCTGTTTGTTTGACAATCTAGTCTTGGTTTGGGAAGTCTATTTGGTCGATAATGCTAGTTTTAGTTCAAGAAGTCTGTTTGATCGATGATCCCTGTTTTGGCTTAGGAGATTTTGTGAAGATCTTGGTTATGCCGAGGAATCTTAGGCTTTTGAAGGTGAAGGATTGGACCTTTTGGAGGGCCTGAAGGGACTTTGCAAGTCACACTTCATCAGTTAGATTTTATAAGATTGCCATTAGACTTGATGGGTCTTTGAAAGTGGAAAGAGTTTGTTTGGCTTAATGCAATGAGCATTTGACTTATACATCACTGTTGAAGGTAAAAGGTCATTTAGCTACTTCGGCTATAGAGGTAACTTGATGAATTTGAAGGTAACGCCTATGGTGAGCAATAAAGACGATGATGACTTAGAGGGTACCACTTTTATGAGATATTTCCTTTTGACTTCAAGGAATTATTGGTGAAAATAAAGGTGATACCCCCTGGTGGGACCCTTTTTTTTTTTTTAACTTCTAGAAATGATTCTTAGTAAAAATGATTTTTGCTTTCTCCCACAGACATCTTGGATTATGCTTGGTGAACTTATAGGGTGGTCCATCAGATGAAATGTGACTATCTATTGGATGGAGGTGACCATTTTCAATTTCTCTATTCAGCTTGATATCACTTGACTAATGACATTTGGATATAAAGGAGGAGAGGTCATTAGCTTGGTATATGCATGAAGGTGCATATTTGTAGATGGTTGTATAGATGTTAGTGCATAAATGATGCATGTTTATGTATGCATGCTTTGGGATTCATGGACATTTTGTTTAACTTTCGCACTATGGATGATTTGTGATGATGCATGCAAAGGATGATTGTATGGAAGTAAAAGGGTGGATTTATGAGTTTGCTATATGCATGTCATGAATGCAATTTGCATCCAATGCTAACTCCTAAAAGTGAGATACAAGTTATAAGATGATTATTTTGATTGAATTTTTTTTGGCAAATTCCTAACACTATCATAGGAAGGTTTGATAATTCTGTGGTGTTTTCTGAGTGATGACCATGACAGGTAATCTAGACCTTAAGCAAAAAGGCATTTATGGAAGCTAGATGCCTTGAACCAACGATTGGTTATCTAAAAAGGTGATTTGAGGAAGGTGTCTTATTTTGGAGGGCAACAATTTAGCTATTTTAACACGGGTTAGGGCTTGTCATGACAACAGGACAGCTAGGTTAGTTTGTAATGGATTTAACAAGTAAGTGGCTTAGTTTGGCTTAGAAAGGAATTTATCTGGTTAGACTTTCCAAGACTTTAGAAGAAGAATTAGTTTTGGTAATGGGGTGTTGATGGTTTATTCCTGGTTTGATTTTGGAAGCTTGTGGCTATGATGAAATTTATAAGTTAGCATAGATGACAGAGATTTTTGGTTCACTCTAAGTGGCCCAATGTTTCCTTTTGTACTCTTGGCTTGGTTGAGTTACTTGGTGATTAATCGGGTAGTTTAGGCTTTGAGCTTCTTTTAAGGTTTGGTTCTAGTTTTACTAAGAGGTTTGAACAAATAGGTTAGTAGTTATTAGGATTTGGTTAATCTTCGCTTTGGTTCTAGTCTAGGTATGACAGGGTTTTGGTTATAAGGATAAATGGTTTAGATAAGTTTGGAAGGTGCACTTGAGTTTTGGAGATTGGACTTTCTTTGAGTAGATGAGAGGGGTATGCCTTGATTTTAGTTCACTGTGAGACCCTTTGAATGGTTAGGTTTCATCAAGGAGCTAGGGCTTTAGAAATAGGAGGTAGGCTTCCTCCATTGGTTTGGAATTTAAAGTTGGGAATTTTAGAAAGTGCACATGGTTTTCATTTGCCAAGAAAATGGGGATTCAAATTAGGTTATGGACTTCTAGTGCATGGCTTGAGCGATGTGAATTTTTGCAAGGTTTAATTGATTCTGATTTTGCCAAAGGCTTTAAATTTGTGGTTGTTCTTCTTTTTCTTTTTTTTTTTTTCAATGTTTCATAGAAAGGTTGCATTATATGGGCTAGGAAGGCTCTTAGGGATAATGCTTTTTGGGTTTAGCTGGATTAGCATAGAGGTGAAGGAAATTTTAGGAATGAGAGAGAGTGATCTTGTTTGGG
This sequence comes from Reutealis trisperma, assembly GCA_947687605.1. Taxonomy (NCBI): domain Eukaryota; kingdom Viridiplantae; phylum Streptophyta; class Magnoliopsida; order Malpighiales; family Euphorbiaceae; genus Reutealis; species Reutealis trisperma. Next base: position 135,926 of record CANTUT010000099.1, on the reverse strand, counting down.
TCTTTTGATGACTCAAGCACTTGATAGGAAAACATGACTTAGAGATCTTACACTTGGCAATAGGTGGTGGATTGACCGAAGGTTACTTGAAAGAATGTGAATGTCTTCAAATGACATGCCCCTAATGATGGGTAAGGACAACTTTATTTGTGATGACTCGATATTCGACTTTAAAACTTTCTCTACCCTTTGAATAATTAAGGGAAGAAAAGGTGTGACATAAAGAAGGATGACTTTGAGGAGGATAAAATTGTTTGACTGCTCATAAGGATAAATTATTCAGATTGACTCAATATATTCAAACAAATGGATTTTAACATGACTCAAAATAGAATCCAATTTGAATGATACATCATCTTTTTTTTTTTTTTTTTTTTGGCAAAGGAAACAAGTGGTGATGTGATTGATGTGGTTTAGAGAACACGAGGGCATGATACCTTATAAGATAAAAGATATTTTTACTATGATTTAGACTGCACCCAGGTTGGGCTACCTATGTATTTTTTACATTACTTCTATTTTTTCTTTTTTAGGGAGAATCAAGTCCATGTAGTTCTTGTTATAGTATGAAAAAAGAGTTAGCCATGACAATCTTACTTTGCATATGTTCATTGGGACTTTCCCTATTACGTAAATTGACTACTTCTTAAAATTCAAAACTTGACATAGCCCTTTTTCAATCCTCTTTATGAAGTGATATACAACCGATAAGATATTCTCATGCAGGATTGAGAATTTTAAATTTGATTACCCCAAATAAATAGCTAGCTGGGCTCAGCTGAAGGAAGGATATGCTTAATGTACATAATAACTTTGTAGTTGAGTTCTAAGAGCTGTCTATCTTTAACCTCTAACTTGGCACGATGTTATGGTGTAATATGTGCAAAAAAAATTTATTTTCTCTTTTTTTTTTTGGTGTATCATTCATGTTGGATCCAAAAAAGAATATGCATGAGATATAAGATGAAAAAACTAAACTTTTTATTAAAAGACAAATTAGAAAAGTCATTATAGACTCAAAATGAAAAAAAAAAAAAAACCATAACAAACTCCAACTCTAACTTTGGACATAAAGGATTGAAAAGAAAAGAAACAAGCACAAGACTTGATAGACTCAAAAGACTCAGACCCAGACTTAGATGACTCAAACTTGGACTTAGATGGTCCCTAACTCAACTTGATCATAGGAGCTAAATAAGGGCATGTCAACTAGGCCAATGTTCTCCTCAAAGTGCTAGTCACTGGTTAGGTTAGATGAATTTGGCGAGATGTGTTCTTGTTTGAGATTGATAATGTTCCTAAGGTCGATGGGTACATTGGGTACCGATTTCGGAGAAAGGATATCTGCATCATAAATAAGGTCTTATATTCGATGCCTTAGGCTTTTGCACATGTCAGTTTTGTGCCTAAATCCTTTGTGGTACTTATAGTATTAATCAAGTTTATAGTTTTTGGATGGATAGCTGGAGGGTGCTTTCGACTCTAGAGGCTTAACTAGGTGGACTTCAAGGGCCATCTTGTAAACCGCGTTCAAGGGAATTCACAAATCAATGAACTTTCTTCTCTCTAGTTTATGGGATTGCTAGTTGGTGATGTTAGCTATCTCTTTTAATTTTTGCTTGGATGAGATAATTAGTTAGGATTGTTATTCTTGCATCTTTTATCAACTATGTGAGCTTGTTGGAGCACAGTGGTGTTGCACTTTAATGGTAGTTTGATGGGCCCTTTGATGTTTGGTTGGGTAGAGGTTTTCATTCCCCAAAAATGATTCAAGGAATGAGGAAAGTTAACTTTAGTGTTTGGTGGCATGAGACTTTTAAGGACTCCTCCATTATTGGTCAAATCAATAATAAGAGTTAAGTCGGTATGAGTGTTTGGGATTAGCTATATGGCATTTTTGGACACTTCTTTATCATGGACCTAGCAAATGATAAGAGTTAGTATGGTTGCAGCAACAAGACCAAAGGCGAGGTGAATATATTGGTAAGGCCATTCAAACTTACTTACTTGATTATGGCCTTATCAACATTTTCACTATTACTGTTGATAATGCAAGTTCAAATGATATTGCTATGGCTTTTCTTAAGAAAAGATTAGTTAATTGGGGTGGAAGTGTAGCTAATTGTAAGTGTTTACACATGAGATGTATAGCTCATATACTGAACTTGGTTGTCAATGAAGGTTTAAAAGAAGTTAATGAATCTATTAAAAAAAGTTAAGGATTGCATAAGATACACTAGGAACTCACTTGCAAGGTTGAGAAAATTTGAGGAAATCTCAACCTTGCTTGATATTCCTTGTAAATCTGCTCTTTGTCTTGATGTTCCAACTAGATGGAACTCCACCCATCTTACGCTCAAAATTGCTTGTGAGTATGACAAATCTTTTTAAAGATATGAGGAATAGGATTCCTCTATGAGTTCTGATTTAGGTTCTACAAATATTCCTAATCTTATTGATTGGGCAACATGTAGAAAATGTCACAATATCTAGAGCATTTTTATAACATGACTTTAAAAGTATCAAGTTCACTGTATGTGATATGCAAGACACACTTCTTTGAAATATTTGAACTTTATTTCTGACTGAAATAGTTTTTATCTGGTGAGGATTTAGAGCTGTCTGTTATAGGAAAGAACGTGAAAAGTAAATATGAAAAATATTAGGGTGATCCAGAAAAAATGAACAAGTTGATTTTCTTTACTATTGTTTTAGACCCAAGGGAAAAATATGAACTCCTTGACTATTCATTCAACCAAATTTATGGATCTATTTTAGGAGAAAGGTTGTCTAAAGGGGTTAAGGATGAAGTAAATGCTCTATTTAATGAATATGAGCAAATGTGTAACCATAGGAATCCCTCTCAATCAGATTCACAGAGTTCACAATTATCTCAAACCTCCTATTCCCTATCTGATTCTTCTTTTGCCATTTCTAGAACCTCTTTACTCCAGTCCAAATTTAAACAATATAGGTTGCAAATGGGACTAGCTGGGGTAAAACAAAATGAACTACAAGTCTACCTTAATGAGGCAATACTTGAGGATGAACACCTTGACATTTTAAAACGGTGGAAGCTTAACTCTAAAAGGTCCCCTGTGCTTTTTAGATTAGCTAGGGATGTACTTGCCATCCCTATTAGTGGTGTGGCTTCAGAGAATGCATTTAACATAGGGCGTAGGGTTCTAAATTCCTTTAAGAGTTCTTTAACTCCTAGAATAGTTGAGGCTCTTATATGCTGTCAAGATTGGCTAAAGAAGTCAAAAGAGCCAAAATTTATTGAGGAATCACTTGATGAGCTAGAAAATCTTGAAACATGTGCAAATCTATTTTTTAATTACATTGTTTCAGTTTTTAATTTAATTGTTTCTATTCTATATATATTAAATGATATAATGCTATTATAGAATTGCCAAATATGGGACTTAGGTATTCTGTTGCGAGCTCCTAAACAACATGGTTTCTATAAGTCTATTATGCTTCTTCCTTTTCCTTGTGTAATTTGATTATGTTACTTTAGAGGCGCCAATCACTCACTGATCTGATTGATTCTTTTACTATATAGATTTGATGATTCATTTTTTTGGACATATACCCTTAATTTTTATGCAGATCAAGGTTTTATTATTATTTTTTTTGTTAGGTAGCTGCTTGCTGCTATTTTTGCACAAGCAATAATGTTCTCTAACCTTTTTTAATTCTATATATATTTATGTAATAATGCTATTGCTTACTACTGTTTTGTATGTTGATTGTTTCTGCTCTTGGTAAAATTAAAGGCATAGCTTTTGCAAACTTTCACCTATGGTAAGTTTGGTATTGGCATTTGGTAGTGGCACTATTAGAAAGTTTTGCTATGTTGTTCTATTTTACTTTATTGGTTGGCTAGCTATGATGTGATTTAAAATGCTTTAACTATTTTACTAATTTTAGGAGGCAAACCTTTCTTGTTTGCAACTAGTTAGTAACTAATTATCCCATTTGATATGAACTATCAATGATCACTGAGCCATTTATTTTCTGTATATCTGTGTATTTAATTGGGCAATGATGAAGCTTCAACCCCTATGAAAATTGAATGAATATTGTGTTGGGTTATAATGGCATGGCAAAAAATGTTAAATGGTTTGCAGTTTAATGATATAGCCAGTTCTAAGCCCACGTGTGTTTCCATTTTTCCTATTTTTTTTTATTTGCTGCTTCATGTACTAACTTCGCTATATGTATGTATCTATTTTGCAGGAATGTTGATGTATCTAATTACTGATGATTCTTAAATCTTGATACACAGTATACTTTGGTTTTTTGTAAGGGGGTGAGGCTCTGATTTGTTATCTATAAATTAACCTTAAAACAATTTTATTGTTTTATGTTAAAAGACCTGATATATAGCATATTTATGATGTTTTATTTCAGTTTTACATTTTCATTTACATTTATTTTGTAATAAACTTAGCATTAAGTCACATAAGAAATTAAGAATTCTTAAAATTACAAACTAATAAACAAAACCTTATAAAAAATGGCCCAAACTAAAGTTGAAAACTAAAATCGAACCAAACCAACCGATAATTACAGTAAAAAAAAGGTTATTCAAATAGTTTAGTTTGGTTTAGTTACAAATATATCTATAATTTGGTTAGTTAGTTTTGGCTATTCTATGACTGAACTGAACTGACCAACTGATGCCCACTCCTAATCATGTGGTATGATCGAGGGATTTGAATGCATGAATTGCTTTTGGGAACATATGGCTTTAATGAGCTGAGCCAATACTTTGTTGAAACTAACTTGTTGAGCAGTCATGATGTGAGGCCTCACCCAAGCACCGGTTTGATCCACTAAAGGGAATCGAAATGCTCATTTGGAAAAGAACTCACGGAGAAGCCCTCCCACTTATCTTTGATTGATTTGGAAATTGTTTTTAGAGTCACCACCTTGATTATTTTTATTTGGGAAAAAATAAGGAAAAAACCCATTTGACTCCAATTATTACCTAAAGGAAAAAAGATCACAAGCCTCAAAACCAAAGAGGATTCGGGGACTAAGTTTTCAGTTTATTTTAACAAAATAGGTTTGGCCATTTAATATAAGAGTGATTTAAAATATATTTCATGAATAATTTAAGATGCATGGATAGCTTATAATATGCATGATCATTCAACTCATTCAATAATAAAGTAAATACACAAGTAAAGTTTAAGAGAAAGTTAACATTACAATAAAAATCTCAAACTTAGGGGACACATCCTCTAGCCCTTATGGGTTCTAGGGAAGTCACACATTCCCCAAACTAAGCCTGATAAGAAAGTAAAAGAAAATAAAATAAAAGCAAGTGAAGAAAGTGATAGAGGGGGAAAGTTGGTTAGTTTTAATTATATTAGATGCCTAAACCAAGCATGCCTGCGTATCCCTTTGGATGGGAATCAGAACCTATACAGTTCTCCCTCCTTACGAAGGAGTTAGTTTAGCCTAGCCACTTTATCATTTTTTGATTGATTGATTGATTAGAAGAGGGTTGAGTTAAGTAATTAACTTAATTGACTACCAAGTTGATTAGATAGCAATCAAGATGAATCAATTTAATTAAATAACTAAAAGGGGCAAAGAAACTTAAACAGAAGGAAATTAAAGGAAAAGAAGATTACCTTGAATGGTAGGTGATGACTAGCCTTGAATAGTAGGTAACGACTAGCTTCGATGGCGAGTGACAAATATCCTCGGATGGCGGGCAGTGGCTAGCCTCGAATAGCATAGTGGCTTGCCTCGGATGGCATGGCAGCTTACCTTAGATGGTGGGCAGGGGTTAGCCTCGGATGGCATGGTGGCTCAAGTTAGATGATGAGCAGTGGCTAGCCTCATACTGGAGAAATGAGCCTTGGGCAATAGACTTACCTCTAATAGGTAAGTGGAAAGCCTTTAACTAGTCGGGTAGGAATCAAGGAGAAACCTCCCAACACGAGTCTTGAGCAATGGAGTTGCCTCGAACAGGCAGGTAGAAAGCCTTTAACTAGTCGAGTAGGAATCAAGGAGAAACCCCCCAACTTGCTTTGTGAAATAAGGAGCAAATGCAAAGTGATTTACTTAAAGTTAATGCTTTTCATGCTCTAAAAGTTGGTCATTTGAAGTGTGAAGAGGCCATTTATATATATGGAGAACATTAGAGGAAGACACTGAAATTTCAATATGGGACCGCAAAAATAGGGGAATTTGCTAAAGTTTCCCAAAGGGCTTTGCAGCGCCCAGAGCTCTCTGTGGCAGTGCCACACATCTATAGAGGGCTTTGCAATAATGCTACAGAGCTCTGCAGCAATGGGCCTTATTCTCACCCATTTTGCCCGTTCTTGCTCGTTTCTTGTCTTTTTTTCATGATTCCAGCTGCGTCGTATCATTACTCAATCCCGGATGCTTTGAAGGAGTTCAAATGTCAAAAAGATAGGTTTTAATTTTCTTGATTTTTCCATTTTGATAGTTTTCAACTTCTGGAGGTTTGTTTACTGAGTCTAAGTGCTTCTAAGGTTCAAACGCAAATTAAAGGCTGCAAAATTAAAGGTTCACAGCTGCCCCCTCATCAGAATTGTCTTTGTCTAAAAGGCGATTCTGATGACAATGAACCTAAAGATGGGAGATGGTAAAAGGAACCAAATTAATATCTAGGTCAAAGCTTAGACATTTTGGGTGAATGGTGTAGTTGAATTTTAAGGAAGATGCCCCGATGTATTTGGGATATCTATTAGCTAGTAGTATTTAATTATTGCCCTTTCTAGTAGGAGTTAAAAGCAATGTTCCTGTCTGGTAGGAATTATAATCTTGTCTAGTAAGAAAGAAAGCGATCTTGTCTGGTAGGAATCGAAAAAATGGTGATCATATCTAGTAAGTATTATGATCCTCTCTTGTAGGAAAGAAAGCAACCCTGTTTGGTAGGAATAGATGAAATAGTGATCCTGTCTGGTAGGAATGATGATCATGTTAGGAAAGAAGGCAACCCTGTATGGTAGGAATCGATAAGATGGTGATCCTATCTGGTAGGAATGATGATCCTATCTAGTAGGAAAGAAAACGACCCTTTTTGGTAAGAATCGACAAAATGGTGATCCTGTCTAGTAAAAATGATGATCTTGTCTAGTGGGAAAGAAGGTGACTCTGTCTAGTATAAATTGATAAAATGGTGATCTTGTCTAGAAGGAATGATGATCCTGTCTAGTAGGAATAGACAAAATAGTGATTCTATCTAGTAGGAATGATGATCCTATCTGGTAGGAAAGAAGGTGACCCTATTTAGTAAGAATCGACAAAATGGTGATCCGGTCTAGTAGGAATGATGATCTTATCTGATAGGAAAAAAGGCTACCTTGCCTGCTAAGAAAGAACTTATCTAGTAAGAAAAAAGGTGACCCTGTATAGTAGGAATTGACAAAATAGTGATCTTATTTGGTAGGAATGATGATCCTATCTAGTAGGAAAAATGACAACCCTGTCTAGTAGGAATTAGCAAAAAGGTGATCCTCTCTTACTTTATGAAGTTTGACCTGATAATCCACCTTGATTCAAGAGTCTATTTAATGCAAAATACAATTATGCAATGATTGGATACTTTGAATTTATGAAGGGTCACTTTTTTTTGGAGAAAGATGCCCCATTTCGAAAAGGTGAATATTTAGGAGAGGAATGCCCCCACTTTAGAATGATAAAGTGGTTTGGTTATTTTGTTCAAGTAGACAAGCTTGGGGATGGTTGGACTAGGTATGAGGCTAGTTGAAGGGTCAGTCAAAGGCTATTGGTTCGGCCTTAGAAGAGGAAGAGATCAAGCTAGTTAGCTTAAAAGGTTTAGTCAAACATAGCCTTTTGATTTGGGATCGGATTGAACAACCAACTTAGGGTCATATCAGGTATAAAGCTACTTGGTCACTAGTTATTAATTTGGTCTAAGAAGAAGTCACTTTGGGAAGTTAAGCCAAGTATGGCTGGAAAATATTAGGCTTAGACTTAGGTGGGTTTGGCTTAGGAAAAGGTTTGGTTTAACGCTAAATTAGAAAGCTTAATCAGAAGGGTCAAGTCCTTGGAGACGATTAGGTTGAAAGGCTAGGTCAAGTTTTGGGGGAGGTTAATTTGTTAGGCTTGTCTCCAAAGAAGTTCATATGGAAGTCTTTGGTTAGGTGTGGCAATTGGTTTAGTTAGTTATGGCCTTCTGGTTTAGCTTTAGGGGAGATTGTTTAGAATAAATGGATCATCTTGGAAGGTTAGGTCATGTTTGGCCTTAGCTAGGGTCATTTGGAAGCTCAGTCTGATTTGGCTATGTAAGAAATCATATTAAAGCCTTAGTCAAGTTATGGCCTTCTGGTGAGTTCATTTCAAAAGGCTTGGTCAAATTTTGTCTTAAGAATGTAGTAGAGAGATTAGGCTGGAATGTTATACTTGGGAGGCTAATTTTGGCTTACAGGAAAGGTCAGGCTACGCAATCAATTTGGAAGGCTCAGTTAGATTTTGCCTTAGAAGAGATCATGGGCTTCATAAATGAACGCCTTTTAGGAGTGGGCTTTATGGGGAAGGCTTCTTAGCTAAGGCTTCTTGATGAAGGCTTCTTGGTTTAGGCTTCTTGATGAAGGCTTCTAGATTTAGGTTTCATGGCGAAGGCTTTTGGTTTTGGGCTTTATAGTGAAGGCTTATTGGTTTAGGCTTTATGATAAAGACTTTTAGGCTTTGAGGATAGTTTGTCAGCTTAGGCTTTTCAATAATGGTGCTTTGGATAGTTGGCTTTAGCTCAGGTATGGTGGTAAAGGTTTTGGTCGTAAGGATTTTGCAAGTTCATGGATAGGGGCTTGCCCTTTGTCATTGTTGCATCAGATTTTCTTGTCCATCATATGGTTGGCAAGCCTTAACTCAATTGGACTTTATGGGTGATGTAATTTGCCAATGAAGCTTAGTCTTTTCAAAGATGATGAGATTTTGCCAATGAGACATGGAATGACTTGATTTTAAGTGGTTTGAGCCTTTCTTAAGCTTTACAAGACATGACTAGATTTTGGTTATGTTAAAGAAAGCTGGCTTTAAGGATGATGAGTCTTGATAGACTTAGGATCTTTAGTTCTGCCTATGAGCTTAAAAAGGTGGTATGAGACTTTGCCTAGGAAAAGATGGTATGAGACTTGAGCTTAAAAAGGTGGTATAAGGCTTAAGCTTGAAAGGATAGGATGGTACATTTTGAAGTTTGGGAATGATTCAAAGGTGGGTTGGAAATTCTAAAAAAGATAAGAGAGGTTGTATAATTTTGCTATTTATAGCATGATTTATGGAAAAGAACAAGCCAAGCTAATCTGTCGATTTGAGATTAAAGAGACATTGAGGGTGACACTCTATTGGTTTGAATGTAGATGACAAATTGGCTAAAAGGAAATGCCCTAAAGAGTGGCTGAAGGACTGATGAAAAAAGACAACTTGGGGACCATGCTCTCAATAAGAGATAGGAACATGACAAACTAGCAATGTGAGAGATTTTGCCTAAGTTCTTTGGGTTAAGTGACGAGATGGATTAACAAAAGATGATGATGACCTAGAAGTATATGCTCTTACTGTGAGATAAGGGCATAGAAGATAATATCACTTTAGAGAATGAGTATCTAGTAAGGAAGGATGACTTTGAGACATGAGACAAGACAGATCAATTGAAGACAACTTTGGATACAAAGGAAGATGATTGGGATGAGCTCTCTCTCTCTCTCTCTCTCTCTCTCTCTCTTAGCTTTAACTTTTGCCTAAGCTGCCCTTTCAGGTTTTCAACTTAGCAAGCTTGGATTAATGAAATTTAGGAGAAAACATTCTACTATGATTTGTTGCTTTTCTTCACTTTGAGGGGCTCTAATCTTTGAATTTTGGATCTGATGAACTTGTTGCCCCTTATTGAGGTGTATCATTTGATTTTATGCTTTAACTATTAGATGAGAGGTCTATTTCTTATTCTTTGATTAAGAGCTGGCAAAGCAATTGTTGATGGCACCTCAATTCTAATATGTGCAAGCTGTGGTGGATTTAATTAACTATTCATTTCTATTTTTCTCTTTCTCTCTCTCTCTTTTATTTTTCTTTCTTTCTTTTTCTCTCTCTCTCTCTTTTTTTTCAAAGCTCATCTATGTTTAAAATAAGAAAGACAAGTGCATAAATAATTAAAACAAATGTGGATGTTTTATTATAATGGAAAATTTTATTACAAGATAACAAAAAAAGATCAACATGATTGATGAAAAATACACAAAAAGGAAAATAAGATAATAGACTCATACTTGAATTTAGACTCAAACTTTAAGATTTGGACTCAGACTTGGATTTCAATCTCAGATAAGTTAGATTAGCTAAACTTGAACTCTTCCATGTCATACCACTTAGGGTTGAGGTAAGGTGGGGTTGAATTGAGTTCGATTTCTTCATCACTATTATGGTTAGCAATGAGGAACTTAGGTTGAAATGATGCACTTTGGATGCAATCTTCAACCTTTGATGCAGTTACAATTAAAACCTTGAAAGTGGATAGGTATTGGGTTAACAAGTGGACTCGGTAGGTTGGAAGTAGCTTTTTGACAAGGATGTCCACTTGTTCTTGCTCTATTGGTCTGGTTACCATTTGAGCAGCTTTAGCCCTTCACCTTGTAAGGAACATGGAGAAGGACTCCTCTGGAAGCTCCTTAGTAGTTTCTAAGTCACACCTAGTGACATCCATTTCATCATTGTAATGATACTGCTTGACAAAGGCATGACAAATGTCATCCCACATCCTTTTCTGGCTCTTGTCTAGTGAAAGGAACCATCTCCTAGTAGCATTAGTTAGTGATTATTGGAATAGTTGAGCAAGGAGCTCATCACTAACTCCCATAGGTTTCATTGCCCCTACATATATCTTTATATCAATCTTGGGGCAAGTGGTTCCATTAAATATTTCCAATTCAAGCATTTTGAATTTAGGAGGAAGCTTGGCATTAGGGAATAAGGTTAAACTGTCCATATTAACTAGATCATTGCAGTGCTTTAGGGATTTGATGGTTCTTTTCATGGCTTCAAGTTTCTCTATGAGCAATCTGGTGTCTGCATAAGAGAAAACTTTCCCACCTTGGTTTAGGTATGAGTTAGTTTGGCTCAAATTTGGGCTAGGATTGGTTTGGTTCAAGATAAGATTTGGGTTAGGATGGTTAAGGTTGGCCTGGTTAATCATGGCTCGAACTTTCTCAATGATGAATTGCCTTTATTGCTCAAACTAGGCTTGTTTAGTAGCTAGGATAGCTTGAAAATGCTTTTCTTGCTTCTTAAAAAGTCTGGTCATAAGTGTAGTCGGGGAAGCCATGTCAAGTGGATTGGCCATTGGTACCTTTAAATCAAAGCAATAAGGTGAGTGACAGGTATGGAATAGAAAAGGTGATGAAGGCATAGACACACAGATCCTAAGAGAAAAGGCTTCCTAATTGTGTCACAGGCCAACCATTTTTTAGGCTTAAGGTAAGATAGGACAAAGGTTTTAGCTTTAGGGTAGGATCAAAGGTATTGGGTTTAAGGTAACATATTGGGCTAAAGCTGTTGGGCTTAAGGGTAATAGGCTGGTTTTGAAGGTAAGGGGCCATGGGTGTTGGGCTTAAGGATATTGGGTTTGATTTTGAACAAGGGTAAGATTAAGATAATGGTTTTGGTATGGAGAACCTAAGGTGTCTAGTTTCTTCCTTTTTTTTTTTTTTTTTTTTTAAGATAAGGATAGTGGTTGTGGGTTAGGCTTATGGTTAGGTAGCAGGGTTTTTAGGGTTGGATATGGATTTTATGGTTATTAGTTTATGGCTTATGGTCCAAAGGTTTAAAGAGGTTTTAGGTTCATTTGAGGTGTAAAGTTCAAGCATTTGGTGTTTATGGTAAGGTTAGGGCAAGGTGTTTGAGGTATGTGGTTAAAGTGATGGTGTTTAGGATAAAGGCTAGGGTGAGGTGTTTACGATGAAAGGTCAGAGTGATGGTTTTAGGTTTGTAGGGGCAAAGGTGATTGGGATAAAAGTGAGTGTGTTTAAGGTTTAAAGGTGAAAGTGCTTGGATTAGGGGCTAGAGTAAAGGGATAATGTTGTTTAGGTCAAAGGTTCAGGGTAATGGTTTAAGGGTTATTGCATAAGGTAAGGTGTGTTTATGAGGAAGGTATTTGAATAGAGGTAAGAATGTTTGACCCTTCTTCGATTTAAGGTTTGACCTATACTTGAGATGAATGTATGTTTTGTTATGCAATATGGATACATGATATGCATGAGGAAAATATTTCATGAGAATACAAAGATGCAAGGTTTTAATTATGATACATACAACCTAAGGTTAAGACCTAGGTTCATTACATGAAAAGGTAAGGGTGGCTTGGTTTGAGTAGTTGTCACACTAGAGCAGCGATATACCTAACCACATGTGAGTCAAGGAGCCTCACATGGGTCCAACAGTATATGCATACTCATTAGACCTTTGAAACGATCAAAGGATTCATTAAGGGGTGGATGCTTTCACTATCAATGAATAGACCCAAGGAGGGTTACCCACTCGATGCTACTCATTATCCATTATTTTTCTAAAACTAGGTTGAATGGCAAAGAGCCTACACAAGTGATGCATGCAAAGTCACAATCATATTGAAAGGTCAAACTCTTTTTAAACCAATTAGTAGTCCATTTTTTTTCCTTTTATTAAAAGAAAGTTAATCCCTAGTGGAATTTCCAGCTGTGAGGCCTCACCCGAGCACTGATTTGATCTGCTAAAGGGAATCGAAATGTTTATTTGGGAAAGAACTCATGAGGAAATCCTCAAACTTATCTTTGATTGATTTGGAAATTATTTTTAGAGTCGCCACCTTAATTTATTTTTATTTGGAAAAATATACTAAAAAAACCCATTTGACTATAATTATTACCTAAAGAAAAAAAGATCACTAGCCTTAAAACCAAAGAGGATTCAAGAACTAGGTTTTCAGTTTACTTTAATAAAATAAATTTGGCCAATTAATATAAGAGTGACTTAAAATACCTTTCATGAATAATTTAAGATACATGAATAGTTTATAATATGTACAATAATTTAACTTATTCAATAATAAAGTAAATACACAAGTAAAGTTCAAAAGGAAGTTAACATTACAATAAAAATCTCAAACTTAAGGGATACCTTCTCTAGCCCTTATAGGTTCTAGGGAAGTCACACATTCCCCAAACTAAGCATAATAAGAAAGTAAAAGAAAACAAAATAAAAGCAAGTGAAGAAAGTGATAGAGGGGGAAAGTTGGTTAGTTTTTGATTGGATTTGATGCCTGAACCAAGCATGCCTGCGTATCTCTTTGAATGGAAATCAAAACCCACATAATTTTCCCTTCTTGTGAAGGGGTTAGTTTAGTCTAGCCACTTTATCATGTTTTGATTGATTGATTAGAAGAGGGTTAAGTTAATTAATTAACTTAATTAACTACCGAGTTGATTAGCCAGCAATCTAGATGAATCAATTTAATTAACTAACTTAAAGGGCCAAAGAAACTTAAACAAAAGAAAATTAAAGGAAAAGAAGCTTACCGCAAACAACGAGTGACAACTAGCTTTAAATGGCAAGCAACAACTAGCTTCAGATGGAGAGTGGTAGATAGCCTCGAACGAAGGGCGGTGGCTAGCCTCGAATAGTGTGGCAGCTTGCCTTGGATGGTGTGGAGGCTCACCTTAGATGGTGGGAGGCGGCTAGCCTCAAATGGCATGGCAGCTCGCCTCAGATGATGGGTGGCGGCTAACCTCTGACTAGAGAAATGAGCCTTGGACAATAGACTTGCCTTGAATAGGTGAGCGAAAAGCCTTTAACTAGTCAGGTAAGAATCAAGGAGAAACCTCCCAATACAAGCCTTAGGCAATGGACTCCTGCATATCCCTTTGAATGAAAATCAGAACCCATACAGTTCTCCCTTCTTGCGAAGGGGTTAGTTTAGCCTAGTCACTTTATCATATTTTGATTGATTGATTATAAGAGAGTTGAGTTAATTAATTAACTTAATTGACTACCGAGTTGATTAGCTAGCAACCTAGATGAATCAATTTAATTAACTAACTAAAAGGGGTAAAGAAACTTAAACAAAAGAAAATTAAAGGAAAAGAAGCTTACCTCGAATGGCGGGCGACAACTAGCTTTGGATGGCGAGCAACAGCTAGCTTCGGATGGCGAGTGGTGGATAGCCTCAAACAAAGGGCAGCGGCTAGCCTCGAATAGTGTGGTGGCTCACCTTAAATGGTAAGCGGTGGCTAGCCTCAGATGGCATGGCGGCTCACCTCGGATGATGGGTGGTGGCTAACCTCTTCCCGGAGAAACGAGCCTTGGACAATAGACTTGCCTTGAATAGGCGAGTTGAAAGCCTTTAACTAGTCGGGTAAGAATCAAGGAGAAACCTCCTAATACAAGCCTTGGGCAATGGACTTTCCTCGAACAGCCAGGTGGAAAGCCTTTAACTAGTTGAGTAGGAATCAAGGAGAAACCCCTAACTTGCTTTAAAAAGTAAGAAGGAAATGCAAAGCGGTTTGCTTGAAGTTAATGCTTTTCAAGCTCTAGAAATTGGTCCTTTGAAGCGTGGAGAGACCCTCTATATATAGGGAGAAGATTGGAAGAGGAAAGCACTGAAATTTCAACATAGGATCACAAAAATAGGGGAATTTGCTAGAGTTGCCGCAAAGGGCTTTGTGACTCCACAGAGCTCTCTGCGGTAGTGCCCACATCCCTCAGTGGCAACGGGCCTTATTTTTGCCCATTCTTGCTCATTTCTCATCCATTTTCATGATTTCAGTTGTATTGTATTCATTACTATGAACCCTCAAAAATGCACCTCTAGTGGACCGTCTTTCAATTACGAATCCACATAATCAAACAGAGCTTGAATCAGAGCTGAAACGGGCCTGAAACGGCCAAAAACGGATTGAGCCATCCGAGTGGTGCTAGGAGACATGTTTTTCGTGCCGCCCAAGAGGCGGCACGCATCCTGTGCCGCCGGAATCATGGTCGTGCCGCCTGCGTGGCATCAATGTGATGCCGGCAGCACGCCAGACGGTAAGCGCGTCGGCCGTGCCGCCCTTGCCGCTGGCACCGCGCCGACGCCGCCATTTGTACCGCTGGCTTCTCCTCTGGCAGCTCTATAAATAGGAGCTTCCTCCAACCTTATTTAGCACAATTTCCAACAGATTCTAAAGCATTCTAGAGCATTTCAAAGCAATTGAGGCATATTTCAAAGCATATTTTCGTTCTTATACTCACACATTTGCTGCTTCTAGATCCAGATTCCAAGCTTCCTTTGAATTCAAGGTGGAGTTGAGATCCGGAGCAAAACTAGTTCCATTCATTCGAAAGCCACGAAAAACAAAGATATAATCCCTTTCCTATTTTAAAATTCTAAATTCAGATCTAGAATTCTCTTTAGGTCTAAAACTGAAAAGATCTAAAACTTATTAATTTAAGAATTAGAATTAAGTTAATAAGCAAACCAACACATTTTTAAAACCCCTCCTTCTCAAGAAGGGAGAACTGCGTGGGGTTTGATTCCTATTCGATAGGATACGCAGGCTGCCATTCTAAAGGGCATCAACTCTAAAATCTTTTTATCAATATTGTTTTTTTTTTCTTTTTCCTTTGATTTATTTGTATTAATCCTTTATTTGTAATTTTATTTTGGGGAATGTGTGCTTTTCCTAGTACCTATAAGGGCTAGAGGAAAGATCCTCTTTATTTCATTTGTTTTGAAAGTGTAATAATTAAGTAGGATTTATCTTGCCTAATTATTATTGTCATTCCATCACATCATGTATATATATATATATATATATATGTTTCATTCATTATGATATTCTTGTTCATACATACACAAAAATTCAATTTTAAGAGTTATTTTGCATTTCTAGCCAAACTAAAGAAAATATATTTTCTTAATTGTGTAATTACCAAAACCTGATCGCCGAGCCCTCCTTGGTCACTCGCGGATTGGTGCATTTTCCATTGGGATAAAATCAAAATATTTTTGGAGTCAATCAATTTGGGTTTTCTTTAATTTTCCCAATTAAAATAAGTAAATTAAAGTGGCGACTCACCTTTCAACCTTCAAAATCACAAAAATCAATTTTTTGAACTCACAGCGAGTTCCAATCATGGAGTTTCTCCCGAAAAGCATTTCGATCTCTCGGCGGATCGGACCGATGCTTGGGCGAAGCCTCACAGTTGGCGACTCCACTGGGGAACTAAATCTTTTTTTCAAACAAAAGATAAAGTGGATTACTTTTGGTAAAAAAATCAAGTTTGGCTCTAAATACAAAATAACTCTTTCATGCATCACTACATCGGACTCCTTGTCCAAAAAACCCTGGTTTCCTAGGAAAACAAAGGATAGAAAGTAACATCGAGTGGGCAACCTTCCTTAGGTCTGCTTACCGATAGTGAAATCATCCAGCCCACAACGTATCCTCTAATCCTTTTAGAGGTGTAACGAGTATGCACATACCATTGGACCCACGCGAGGCTCCTTGTCTCACATGTGGTTAGGTATATCGCATCTCTAGTGTGATGGGTTCCCTTTAAACCACCCTAACCCTTTCATATAATGACTCATAGAACCTTCCTTTAGGATTTTATGTACCATAATACTGAACTTGGTATATCATTATCATGAAACCTTTTTCATTCATGCATGTATAGCTTGAACCTTGTGAAGAGTCAAAAACCTATCCAAACACTTTCACACCTAAAGCCCATGGTCCACCTAAACCCATGGTCAACACCTAAAGCTCAAAACTCATGGTCCACCTAAACCCATGGTCAAAACCCAAAACCCATGGTCAAATCTCAAAGCCCATGGTCCATCTAAACCCATGGTCAAAGCCCAAAACTCATGGTTCACCCAAAACCCATAGTCCAGTCCTATCAAAACCCATGTCAAACTCATGGTAAAAATAAACCCGTTTATGGTACCCTCATCCTTTTCCATAATTCTTATCCAAGCTAAACACTAACCTAGCCCAAGCTAAACACTGACATAGCTTTATCTTTCATAATCCTTACCGAAGCTAAATACTAACCTAGCTTTCATCTTTCATAACTCTTACCCAAGCTAAACACTGATCTAGCTTTCATCTTTCATAGTCCTTACCCAAGCTAAACACTGATATAGCATTATCCTTAACCATCCTTACCAAATCTAAATACTGACTTAGCGTCACTCTTGTCCTTACCCAAACTAAATGCTGACTAGGTTTCATCTCTTACTAAGCCCATAGCCCATCTAAGCCCATGATCTAGTCTAACCCATTATCCAACTATCACCAAGCCCATGGTCCACCCAACATCCAAAGCCATGGTACATCCATACCCAATCGCAAAACCAATGGTCACGCTATCCTTAAGCCCATGGTAAACCATTCATAAATCATAAATCCTAATCACCCGAAGCTAAATTCTTACTTAGCCACCCTAAGCTAAATTCTGACCTAGCTACTCAAAGCTAAAATCTGACCTAGCCATCCAAAGCTAAAATTTGACCTAGCTCCCTTAGCTAAATACATACCTAGCGAATACCATACACCTCTACCCTCATCTTTACCCATACACCGTCAACCTAACCACAAGACACTATCATCCATTGTCATTAAACCAAAGGTCCTTTGGTTTGTCACACCTCCTCATAACCCTATTTTCCAAAGCTTGATACTAACCCAGTTCCTTTTCCTTTTCAAAGGTTGACAAAATGTCTATTGCCAGAGATGAAGTCACTACTACCAGAGCTGATGAGATCTTTAATGAGCTTTTTGCCAAACTCTCTGAACATCAGGAAACTATAATGAAGAGGCAAGAATCCCTTTTCCAAGACATATTCAAAGCCCAAAGGAGGGCTATCATGGAGGATGTCCGCACCATGCTAGAACAGGCCTCCTTGGCTCAAAACCCAACTGACCCAAAACCATTCAAAGCTGACCCAAAACCCGCCTTTTATCCTATTTATGGGTCCACTTCCAGAGTTGAATCCAAAGACAAAGAACCTACAAACACTGACATCATTCCACCACTACCTATTTCATCACTTGAATTCCTCATAAACAACTCACTCTATCAACCTATGATAGTTCAACCACCAAATTTCACCCCTACTCTCACTTCCCGACCCGCGGATCCTTTCTAAAAGAAGGAAGTCAACCCTGAAATCAAAGCCTTCATGGAAAAAGTGAAGCACATGGAAAAAATGATGAAGAATCTGAAGAAGAAAGAAAACCTAGTTGATACAGGCTCCCTGAGCTTATTTCCCAATGCAAGAGTTCCACCAAAGTTCAAGATGCCGAATTTGGACAAATTTGATGGTACTACTTGCCCTAAGATCCATTTAAAGATGTATGTGGGGGCAATGCATCCTTTTGGTATCAACAACGAGCTCTTTGCTTAACTCTTTCATCAAACTCTTACTGAT
Source organism: Reutealis trisperma (assembly GCA_947687605.1). Taxonomy (NCBI): domain Eukaryota; kingdom Viridiplantae; phylum Streptophyta; class Magnoliopsida; order Malpighiales; family Euphorbiaceae; genus Reutealis; species Reutealis trisperma. Next base: position 117,472 of record CANTUT010000099.1, on the reverse strand, counting down.
CCTGCCCTAAGATGGTTTATTAACTTGGATGACACCTAAAAACATACTTGGGAGGACATTTGCAAGGCATTTGTTGAACAGTACCACTATAATATTGAAGTCGACATTATAAGAAGGGACTTAGAAACCACAAAGCAACTTCCAGATGAGTCCTTTTCCATGTTCCTTACAAGGTGGAGGGCTAAAGCTGCTCAAATGATAGACAGGCCAACCGAGCAAGAACAAGTAGATATCATTGTCAAGAATCTACTTCCTGCTTACAGAGCCCACTTGTTAACACAATATCTACCCACCTTCAGAGCTTTGGTTGCAACTGCATCAAAAGTTGAAGATTGCATCCAAAGTCAATCATTTCAAGCTGAATTCCCCACCACTAACCTGCACAGTGATGAGGAATCTAGTCCTAACTCAACTCCACCTTACCTCAGCCCTAGAAGGCATATCATAGAGTAGTTCAAGTTCAGCTAATCTGACCTATCTGAGATTGAATTCCAAGTCTAAGCCTGAGTCCAAGTCTGAGTCCAAATCTGAGTCAGAGTCTGTCGTCTTATTTTTCTTTATTCTCGTCGACCATAATGGTTTCTTTTGTCATCTTGCAATAAAGTTTCCTTTATAGTAATGCACATACATTTTCTTTTTTGTCTTCCTTGTTTAGTCCAGCATGGATGAGCCATAAAAAAAAAAAAGAGAAAAAAAATGAAAAAAGAAAAAAAAGAAAAAGAAAAAGAAAAAGAAGGAGGGAGAAATGAACAAACAGTCAAATCCACCACTATTAGCACATGTTAGAATTTAAGGTGCCATCAACAATTGCACCTAATCAAGGAAGGTCAAATAGTTGAAGCATAAAGAGCAAATCAAATGGAATTACCTATTGCACATTAGGTAATCAAACAATGCGCCTCAATAAAGGCAACAAGTTCAGAAAAGACCTTTGTCAAATCTAGAATTCAAAGGCCAGAGCTCCTCAAAGCATCATCCCAAATTATGGTGGAATATTTTCTCTTAAATGGAAGCTCGCTAAGCTGAAAACCCAAAAAGGGTAGCTTAGGCAGAAGTTAGAGCTGAGAAAAAGAGAGAGAGAGAGCTCAACCAAGTCATCTTTCCTCATGTCCAAAGTTGTCAAATCATCTTCAATCAATCTGTCATCCTTCCTAACCAGAGGTTTATTCTCTAAAGGATATACAATCTTCTATGCTCTTATCCTACAATAAGGGCATGTCTTCCTAGGTCATCATCTGTTGTCAATCCATCCGTCGCTTAGCTTAAAGAGCTAAGGCACAATCCCTCATACATATCTCTAGTCTATCACATCCTTATCTCTCATTTGGAAGCATGATCCCCAATTTGTTTCCTCTCACTAGCCCTTTAGCCATTCCTAAGGGCTCTTGGTGTCAACTAGTGCAATTTACAATTAAATGTCACTCCAAGAGTCTCTTCAATCTCAAACAACAAGAAAAGCTTGACTTGCTCTTTTCCATGATTCATGCTATAAAAAGCAAAATCATACAACCTCCATTATTCTTTTCAGAAGTTTCAGCCTACCTTCAAAACCATTCTCAAACTTTATGAAATTATATTATTCCATCCCAAGCTTCATTGGCAAATCATACCATATACCACCCATTCTTTGGTATAATCTCAAAATGAGTAAAACCAAAATTTTCAAGTCTATCAGGGCTTATCATCTTTAAATCTAGTTTCTTTGGCAAAACCAGAAGTCGAGGCATATCTCCCGAAAAGCCTTCATTAAGAAGCTCAAATCCAGAAGCCTTCATGAAGAAGCCTAAACCAAAAGCCTTCATCAAGAGGCTCAAACCCAAAAGCCTTCATCCAAAAGCCTTCATTAAGAAGCTCAAATCCAGAAGCCTTCATCAAGAAGCCTAAACCAAAAGCCTTCATCAAGAAGCTTAAATCCAAAAGCCTTCATCAAAAAGCCTTCGCCATGAAGCTTAGATCCAAAAGCCTTCACAATGAAGCCCACTCCCAAAAAGCCTTCACCATGAAGTCCACTCCCAAAAAGCCTTCGCCATGAAACTTAGATCCAAAAGCCTTCACCATGAAGCCCACTCCCCAAAAGCCTTCACAATAAAGCCCACTCCCAAAAGGCCTTCATTTATGAAGCCTATGATCTCCTTTAAGGCAAAATCAAATTAAGCCTTTCAAATGGATTTCCTTCACTAGACTTACCCTCCTTAGCCAATACCTTTCCCTACAAGGACCAATCCTTTTAACACCAAAACCAAAACAGATAGCTTTGATGTCAGCTTTTCCCAAAACCAAAGCCGAACAGATAGCTTTGATCCCAATCCTTCTAACACCAAAGCCAAATAGATAGCTTTGATCCCTACTTTTCTAACATCAAAGCCGAACAGATAGCTTTAATTCTATTCCTCCTGACATCAAGGCCAAACAGATAGCTTTAATCCTAACTTTCCCAACCAACAAAGCCAAACAACCATTAAAACTAAACAGATAGCTTTGATCCCAACTTTCCCAACCAACAAAGCCAAATAGATAGCTTTGACTATAATCCTCCCAACCACTAAGCCAAACAGATAGCTTTGATCCCAATCTTCCCAAACATCAAAGTCAAACAGATAACTTTGATCATAATCTCTCCAATAGTAGGGTCGAACAGATGGCCTTGCTAAACCAATTTGAATTCCCTAGGTGGACCAAATCTCCAAATCTTTCAAAGTCTAGGCAGAACAGATAGCCTTGATTAAAATTCACCAGAGCATCTTTATCTACAAATAATTGAAGATCAACATTCTCACATCCAACACCAAGGTCAAACCAATAGCCATTGACAAAACCTCATTTATCCTATGGGCCCTCTCCCAACAGGTTCATATCTTTAGACCTTATTTGTCCTTCATAAGGTTCAGTTTGCATAAAGCATGAATGTCTTCATGCATGATAAGCACAAGCAGGTATCACAAGCCTAGAGTCTGACATGGTATAACCTAGAACCTGACATGGTACAACCTAGAATCTGATATGGCAAAAGAATATATAAGCCAAAAATCTGATGTTGCAAGAGCACAAGCCCAAAGTCTGACATGGCATCTCTTTACAGGATTCACTGTCATCAGAATTGCCTTTTCCTTAAAGCCAATTCTTATGAGGGGGCTATTGTGAACCCTCAAAAATGCACCTCTAGTAGACCATCTTTCAGTTACGAATCCACAGAATCAAACAGAGCTTGAATCAGAGCTGAAACGAACCCAAAACGACCAGAAACGGATTGAGCCGTATGAGTGGTGCTGGGAGGCACGTTTTCCATGCCGCCCAGGAGGCAGCACGCATCCTGTGCCACTGGAATCATGGTCGTGCCGCCTGCGCAACATCAATGTGATGCCGGTGGTCTGGCGGCATGCCAGATGACCAGCGCGTCGGCCGTGCCGCCCCTGCCGCCAACACCGCCGGCTTCTCCTTTGGCAGCTCTATAAATAGGAGCTTCCTCCAGCCTCATTTGGCATGATTTCCAACAGATTCTAAAGCATTCCAGAGCATTTTAAAGTAATTGAGGCACATTTCAAAGCATATTTTTGTTCTTATACTCACACATTTGCTGCTTCTAGATCCAGACTCCAAGCTTCCTTTGAATTCAAGGTGGAGTTGAGATCCGGAACAAAACTAGTTCTATTCATTCGAAAGCCACAAAAAACAAAGGTATAATCCCTTTCCTATTTTAAAATTCTAAATTCAGATCTAGAATTCTCTTTAGGTCTAAAACTGAAAAGATTTAAAACTTATTAATTTAAGAATCAGAATTAAGTTAATAAGCAAACCAACACATTTTTAAAACCCCTCCTTCGCAAGAAGGGAGAACTGTGTGGGGTTTGATTCCTATTCGATAGGATACGCAGGCTGCCATTCTGAAGGGCATCAACTCCAAAATCTTTTTATCAATATTGTTTTTTTTTCTTTTTCCTTTGATTTATTTGCATTAATCCTTTATTTGTAATTTTATTTTGGGGAATGTGTGCTTTTCCTAGTACCCATAAGCACTAGAGGAAAGATCCTCTTTATTTCATTTGTTTTGAAAGTGTAATAATTAAGTAGGATTTATCTTGCCTAATTATTATTGTCATTCCATCACATCATGTATATATATATATCTATTTCATTCATTATGATATTCCTATTCATGCATACACAAAAATTCAATTTTAAGAGTTATTTTGCATTTCTAGCCAAACTAAAGAAAATATATTTTCTTAATTACGTAATTACCAAAACCTGATCCCCGAGCCCTCCTTGGTCACTCGCAGATTGGTACATTTTCCATTGGGGTAAAATCAAAATATTTTTAGAGTCAATCAATTTGGGTTTCTTTAATTTTCCCAATTAAAATAAGTAAATTAAAGTGGCGACTCACCCTTCAACCTTCAAAATCACAAAAATCAATTTTCTGAACTCACAGCGAGTTCTAATCGTGGAGTTTCTCCCGAAGAGCATTTCGATCCCTCAGTGGATTGGACCGGTGCTCGGGCGAAGCCTCACAGTTACTTAGTCCTAAAAGATTTGAAGGAGTTCAAATGTCAAAAAGACATATTTTGATTTTCCCAATTTTTCTATTTTGATAGTTTTCAGCTTCTAGAGGTTTGTTTAACGAGTATAAGTGCTTCTAAGATTCAAATGCTTACTGGAAGGTGCAAAATTAAGGGTTCATACATGATTGTTAAATTTGGTTTGTTGGGCGGCTAAAGTATTACCGAAATTAGCTTATTGAGCATCAAGGTGAGTATGGCTTAGAAATTTTCCTCTTATTTTTTAAGGATGTTGGTGAAAAATACATTTATGGTGTCTCAATCAAAAGAGTAGGCCATCAGTACCTTCAAGGCAAAAAAAAAAAAAAGGAAGGGTAAATTTATGAGAAAGGCATGAAAAAGTGATGAAAGGATGGGCTAGTATGTAAATTTTAGGAAGAAGGACTTCCTAAGGTGTTTTAAGGTGTTTGGGGTAATGATTGTTCATTCAGCCAAAGGTATTAGGCTTTGAGGATTGGATCCTATGTTGGGGCCAAAAGGTTTTAGGCTTAAGGACTAGGTATTAGGTTGGGGACCAAAAGGTTTTAAGCTTAGAAGGTTTGGTATCTTAGAGTGTAAGGGTATTGGTGTTTGGATTTTAGGGTCATAGTCCAAAAGGTCTTAGGCCTAAGGTTGTGATGGGCTAAATGTCTTAGGCTTAGGATTTGGGAATGAGAGATGAGGCACCAAAGGTTTTGGGCACAAGGTTATGGTAGGCCAATATTTTAGGCTTAAGATAGGTGAGGTGCCAAGGTTTTGGTCTTTAGGATGATGGTGGGCCAACTGTCTTGGTCTTAGGAGAGGTAAGGTGCCAAAAGTTTTGGCTTAAAGGATGTGAGGTGCTAATGGTTTCAAGCTTAAAGGATGTGAGATGCCAATGGTTTTGGGTTTAAAGGAGGTGATGAGCCAAAAGTCTTAGGCTAAAAATATTCTTGGTCTATATGTATGCATGGTCATGTTATGATGCATGCTGAAAAAGGTTTCATTAATATGCACAGACATCTTGATTATTACTGTGCATGGAAACTATGGTCAAAGGTTAGGGCAATTATATACACAAGGGGGATTGGTTAAGAGTCCCCATCCCACTAGAGCATCAATATGCCTAACCATATATGAGTCAAGGAGCCTCACATGTGTCAAACAGTACTGATTGCTCATTACACCACAGAAATGATCAGGAATTTATAGTGAGGTGAAATGCTTTTACTATCTTCCAACATACTCAAAGAGAGTTGTTGAGCCAATGCTACTTACTATTCAAAAGTTTTCCTAAAGCTAAGGTTAGGGAAGGAGCCTTTATTATGCAAAGTGATGCATGAAAGTCAAATTATACTTAATGAGACAAATGGAGATTATTTTGGAAAATTTTTCCTTAACCAAATACTAATCCTCTTATTTGCTTTCCTTTTATTTTAAAAGGTGGCTACCTATCCCCAATAGAGTCGCCAACTATGACATCTCACCCAAACGCCCCTCCCTCACTCAGGGAAAATTTACCTTAAGGAAAGGTAAGTGATTTTTAAGGAGATCATAGAACGAGTTTCAGTGCTCACGATTGAAATGGTTATCGTTCAAAAAATTGATTTTTGATTTTACAAAGGACTTAGGAGTCACCACCCTAATTTATTTTAAATGAAAAAATTAAGGAAAAATCCGATTTGTGACTCTAATTCATTAATTTTGCAATTAATTTACATATGAATAAAAATCACTTATCTCAAATTAGGTTGAGTTTGGAGACAGATTTTTTGTTAAATAATCTAAATTTGACTTTGAAGTTTAATTTGATTTTGAAAATTAATTTCAGGGATGATATTTATAAGATGATAATTATGAATAAAATGCATGTAGATAGTATAATATGAATGAGAAAATTTAAAAAATAAAGCAAATAAGCATCCACAAGTCAATGTAAATGTTGCCTCTAGTCCTTATGGATCCTAAGGAAACCATATAATCACTCATTAACTCCAAAGTAATCAAATAACTAATTACACAAATTCTCTTACAAAAAGTATAAAAATAGATAATTACAATTAAAAGTCAATGGAAAATGGAATTCATTTGGAATTGGATTTGTGGTTTGAATTTAAATTCCAAACTTGCATGCGTATCCTATTGAATAGGAATCAAAACTCATATAGTTCGTTTCATGATTAAGTGAAGAAGTTTAGGAGTTAATTGGATTGATTGATTTGATTTGGATTTGTGGGTGAGAGAAAAAAATTAATAACTTAGTTTTTCGCAGGCGGAGGATTTTATCAGACCAAAATTTAGTTTTATCGGGATCGGATAATTAGATTGATTAAGAGATTAATTAATTAATTAAAATAATTAATTAATTAATATGATGAAATAGATAGATAGATGGATTAATTAATTAAAAAAGATTAATTAATTAAGATGAATAATGGATTAATTAAAAAGAGATTGATTTATGTAAAAAAAAAGTGATTAATTAATTAATTAAGAAGATTAATTAATTAATTTGAGTGGTTAATTTTGGAAAAAGAGTTTTAGTTAATTTAAAAGATTAATTAACTTTTGATTAGCGAAAAATAATTAATTAATTAGAGAGTAATTTAAGAGGAAAAAAAAAAAGGAAAATCGCTAATAGATAACTATTAATACTAATTAATACTAACTTAAATGAGGTAACAGAAAATTGATAGAAATGATAGAGAATGTTTATAGTGAAGAGTGCGGGGTGAAAAGCCTAAAAAGTGGGAAAAAAAATGGTATTTCAAGAAATTCGGGCCGGAAAAAAGGGGGCCACTGCCACCGTTGATGGATGGTCTTTGCTTTTGAGGTTTTTTTTTTTTTTTTTTTTTAATAGTAGTCTTCGCTTTTGAGTATGCAGGTCGTCCCTTCATTTATTTCAACAAAAGATAGGGGACGGAGGGGTAATTTTGGCATACAAAATTATTATTATTAATATTAGTATTTTTTTTATTTTATTTGCGGAATAATGTAAAAAAAATAGACGCAAGAATCAATTGTTATAATAGAACGAAATCTCATAAACTAAATAGTTTATTATTCAAACTGCAGATATTAAGTCATTAATTTAGATAAATTTTAAAAATTAAATTATAAATTACCCTGTAGTAACTTATAGTATCATACTATAACTATTATCATTTTTTTGCAAAAGTCATTAATTTTTTAAAAACTATGCTTATTTAAAGTTGAAATTATTCTTAAATAACTATAAAATTACATTTTTTTTACTGTAAGATTTACAATACATATATTTAGTGTTAATTTTTATTATTAGGTATCTTTATGATTTATTGCACTATTATTTCATTTATAATATAATATAAATGTATAATATTTCTATTTGTTCACATGTAATAATGTTTAAAAAAGAAAATAAATAAATATGTTAATCAATTAGTATTTCGATGTTAAAATATCTTAAAAATTAAGTTGTAATAATTAAAAAAAAGTTATTATGAATAAGATAAAATTTCATTTTTTGGTTTTATTGTGGCATTTGTTTTGAAATTAGTTTTAATAAATTAGATAACAGGCTGCACAGGAAAAGAAAAAAAAAGCATGCAATTTGCAGTTCAATAGAAAAAAAATTTATTTTGAATATATTTATTATATTAAATTTATGTATAAAACACGATATAAACTATCTAATTTTGACAATGTGGACAAATTTTCGCAGCAACGCACGAATATATTTCTAGTTTTTATATAAAATCGAGTTAGGCCTATCTTACAACAAATCCCTATTCTTCAAGACAAGAGAAAACAAAATGATCCTATCCATAATCCATTGTCACCAAGCCTTCCAAGAACGGCAACCACAAGTTGAGATTTTTGCGAGACAAAAATCCCACAAATCATATTTCCTATGGGCCACTCATATCCTTTCATGTGTTCGATATTCTCTGGGCAATAGGCATAGCAAAAGAAGCAAATAAAACCATTTTCATTTAAACTAATTTTTCTCTGATCTAAGCTTTTTAATTAGAAAATGGCCTCTATAATAAGTTCACACTCTCCTTCTTCTTCTTCATTGTATCCTAATTTTCAATCATCACCGTTAATTTCCTCTTCCAAATCAACTCAAGATCATAGTTCATCCCTTTTAAGCATTAGGACAAATGGGTATGTGAGGGGAAGACTATCTTCCTCGCATAGTGCAGTTTCAAGAGGCTTAAGACTATTAAATGCAGCTACAAAAACAGCAAAATCACCAGGTAGTCTTTTTAATTAATTGGATAACTAAGTTAAGTTAATTAATTAAGTTTAAAAGATTTTCCAATTGCAATGGCAATTTTCCTCTTTTTTATATATTTACAATTCTTGATCTGTAGCTGAAGAAGAATGGAAAGTTAAGAGAGATGTTCTTCTGCAGAAAAAGGTAAGGAGTGTTGATGTAAAGGAAGCTCTGCGCCTTCAGCAAGAAAATAACTTTGTCATTCTTGATGTTCGCCCAGAAGCTGATTTCAAAGAGGTTACTTTCTTCTACTTGTTATTAATTATATCTAATTCTAAATAATCAAACATCAACTTCAAGACGGCTTTTCTTCATCCAATTGTATTCTCAATCACCACAAATATCAAAGTTCAGCTTCATCATTGATACAAAAATTAAAGTTTTGTGATTAAAACAAATTAAAATTATATGACTATTAAAATTAAGTACAAAATTTATTAATCATCACTGTAATTTATCTTTTCTTTTTTCTTTTTTAATAAATTTGACTCCCACTTTTTCTTTTTTAATAAATTTGACTCCCACAAGAAGTCAAGCTTGACTGGAGTATAATTTATCTATTTAATGATTAAATTTTTGAGTCATGGTGTAAGTTATTCAAATCCTAACAAGTAACAATTCTCTCCTTTAAAATTTTCCTCTATGTATTTAACTTATCCCTAATTGTTTGTTAAGTAACACAAGAGATCATAGATACAAATTCAAACATTCCCTTTTTAAAAATATATATATATATTATTTCTGCTATATAAAAAAAATAAAAAAATAAAAGAGAGAGAGAGAAAGAGAGCTCACCCTTGCTATATATTACTAATTATGTGTGTGAATTGCGCTGCAGTCTCATCCACCAGGTGCTATAAATGTACAAATATATAGGCTTATAAAGGAGTGGACAGCATGGGACATTGCTAGGAGAGCTGCATTTGCTTTCTTTGGCATTTTTGCTGGGACAGAAGAAAACCCTGACTTTCTACAGAGTATGTGCTTCTGATAATAAATTAATTGTTCAAAAATAAATAATTTCCCCCGCTAGATTATTTATTAGAATTAATGAGTTAATGGTTTAATATATTCTTACAGCTGTGGAGTCAAAGATAGAAAAAAATGCAAAGATAATAGTGGCTTGCTCATCTGGAGGTACGATGAAACCATCCCAAAATCTTCCTGAAGGTCAACAGTCAAGGTATATATGTATATATACTTTTGCATTACTCTGTTCCTCTTGTTATCAAACCTCATCATCACATTACTTTTGCATTTTCAAGTATGAGATAACCCAATAAGTGATTACTTGTTCTACAAATACGCTTGAACATTCTTCTCCTTTAAAAAGTTTTTGAGTTTTGATTCAGTATACTGAAATCGTTTTCAGACTTGTAAGTTTGCGAGTTCAAAATCCAAATGAGAGCTAAATTAACTGAAAACAAAAGAAGAGAGAATCAATATCTTTTTAGCATCGATATGAAGAATTGTTCTACTTGTTGCAGATCACTGATTGCAGCCTACCTGTTAGTTCTCAATGGTTACTTGAATGTCTTCCACTTAGAAGGAGGCCTTTATACATGGTTCAAAGAGGGGTTACCAGTAGTTTCTGAAGAGTGAAGCAACATCAGTTTTAGACATTGTTTCTCTACAGAAACTCAAGTTTTGTCCCATGTGAAGATGATTAATGCATTTTTCTATCATTGCTGACTATGTTCCACAGATTTGAAACATTCTGTGGATCAAGACTGAGTGTTAATCCGATTGAGGCTTAGTATCTCACAGATCACACACGCACGCGCACACACACACGCGCGCGCGCGCACACACACACACAACTTGAATGCATGTGGAATGGTAAAACTGAAAATACTTCTTGCAATTGTTGGACTAGTAACATAGTGGTTGATACTTGGCATCATATGTTAAGAGATCAAAATATTCAAACACTAAAAGTTCTCCCAGAATTTCCATTGCACCAAAAATTAAGGGGGACAAGAAAGAATGCCGGACAGCATCATCAGTGAAGAAAGAATGCCGGACAGCATCATCAGTGAAGATAGCATGCTAGGCAAAATTCAATAGTTTTATGTTTGGCTGTGATGCCATCTTCTAGAGCTTGCCCATAAACATTTGAGTGATCTGATGTCCCTAGAGCATTAGAGTAACCAATAAGCCTTTGGCTAAAAAGTCTCGAGCTCGAGTTCCATTCTCGGCTAAAAAGTCTCAATGCAAAATTTACCCAAAAAAGAAATAGCAACTGAAAAAGTACACTAACCATGCCTGACAAGGAAGGAAGGAAAGGAGAAAAAAAATATATAAAAAATATATATATAGGAGATACTTCATCAAGTACAGTCTCTTTTCTTACTAATACTCTTACCAGTAAGAATAAGAATATGATCTAGAGAATATTTCTTTCCCTCAAATGCTCCATAAACCGTTTGGGTGAATCAAAGAATTCGTATACAAGGAATGCAAAGTGTTGACACTGGTCATACATTATGAAAATAGAGAACATATGTGAAATTAATAAATTTCGAGTTGGAAAACAATCAACTAACAAGACCTGCAGGATAATCTCTTCAAATCAATTTATGGTGCAATACTGTGTAGTGACTCAATAACCCAGGTGACATAAGCTTCTAGATAAGATTTATAAGAGAGAGAGAGAGAGAGAGAATCTTGTATTCCCAGAAAATTCTTTACACGACCATCCTTGACAAGTGCAGGCAGGCCCAAGAGGCAATCATATTCGTAATAACAGGTCTTGGACAAGCAAAGGAGGAAAACTTTTAACAAGCCCAGATTGTGAATGTTGTGTCTCACAATGATAATGATACCTATGTGCTTTACACCTTTAAAGAAGCTCTCACCATAGCAAGAGCACCTTCACAACTTCGATTTCCACCAATGAATCCACTCATATGTACAAAAACACGTCCAGGAATCCCAGTCACCTCAGAGAGTTCGTTACCTACTAAACCTCTCCAAGAAATTGGTAGGGGTTTCCTGCTCTCAAACTTATCAGGTGAGACTGCCACTGCTTGTACTCACCAATTTTGACTCCTATCATCCTGCAGATAGCAAAAGTAAATATGTCAAAAAAATAATAAGAAATAACTCAAAAGATGACCAAGCCATAGATAACAAACATGAGCCCCTCTACTGAAAAGGAATAAGGGCAATTGAGTCTGAAAATGGTGATTTGAGAACCTCAGGAATAAGTGGGCTTCCATGACTACACTACTCGGTGCATCATTTCATTTGCTAGCATTGCCACTTGCATGTGACAACATTGAAAAGATAAAAGTTAAAAAGGGCTACCTGGTAAATAACATATTTGATTGAAGGATCAATCTTCATTTCTTCTTCAAGCTCAAATATATGGAGCTTTCACTGTCAGAAAGACTAAATGTAATTAAATTTTGATTGATGATTAAGATGCTTTTTTAAAATTTTACATTCAACCTATGCATCATTTCATGTATAAATATATATTAAATATAGAGAAAGGCCGAATGCATATTTTGACATATAATTTTGCAAAACAAACTCGTGGCACCCTGAATTTTCAAAATAGCATATTTAATCCCCAAAACTTTTCAAAATAGGCTATTTAACCGTTAACTTTTCAATTTTGTATACATTTAAAAAAATCCAAATCAGTAGACCACATGAGGTTATACGCATCCTAGTGAGTTAAATTACTAAGAGATTCAATTAGAAAGAAATATTCTTAAAACGAAAATGAATAAAATTTAAAGTTACAGAGGAAGAGAGGTGGATGGCTGTTAAATTTGACTGTTAAAACATTTAATTTTTTTTAACACGCAAGTTCGCATGTTTACACACATTCAAATCGCATGTTTATGAGCATTGAGGTGTTGAATCTATGCAAAATTAGCTGCTAAATAGGTCATTTTGAAAGTTCAGGGTACCACAAGGCTTTTTTGTAAAGTTCAGGGTTAAATTATGCTTTCAGCCTATAAAGAATGGCCAAAATGCAAGTTCTCTTTCTCCTCTTCCAAAGAAAATTAGCATTACACATGAGCTTTCAAATTGGGACTCAGGCTCATCAGAAATAAGTTGCACATGCAAGTATTCAGTTGCTCAATATATCTGATCATCAAATACCACAGTTGAAAATTAAAACTATTAATGAAGCTACCAGCACTCACTTACAGGGCAAGATCTAGTCACTAACATGATTTCTCCACTGCAGTCAATATTTTCCCTTGATGCAAGACAATCCATCACAATTAACTGGGCTGGTAACCATGAATTTGCATGAAAATGAATAGTCTGTAAAATCAGCATTTTAAGAAGTTTCCTTTGATATAATTAAGTTTGATGCATTCATATAATAGATTTCATTGGTTCTCCATCACAAGTATGCTATCATCCCGCTCAGCTGGCAGGTGGATTGACAAAGAATTTTGACACAACCTAACCAATGTAAACATGGCAAATTTGAAAATTTCAAACCTCCAAAAATTCACTGCTGGCAAGTTCCATTGCATGTTTAAAGGCTTCATTCTCTCTCAGAGATGATTGATTAGGGTCCAGATTTAATCTTCCCACTCTACAAGATAAACTTGTATTATTCACATATCTAGGAGGTTGACTTATATCATATTGATTAATTCCATCTTCATTTGCTTCAACTGCCTGATACAAGAAGCAAAATTTTGAATAAGATTAGGTCAACACAAATTATGACAAGTAAACTTCAAAATAGATAATTCCTATGTGTAGACTTTACCTTGTACCAGATCATTCAGTTTGATATACAACACATTTTAAAAGTCCAATAAAAAATTAGAGAACTTATGATGTGTGAAGCTGAGAAAATTTTGAGCATATAGATATTCAGAAAACTCTATCAAAAACCCAAAGATTCATGGCATTATTCCAGTTATTAAGGGTAGATGTCAACCAGCAGATTTGCAACTAAGGCAGCCAATGTATGAGTTGTTTCTTGAAACTTCATTATTTGCATTGACCTCTTTTCCTATTTGGCAACATATATTAACATAGAAAAAGGGACAATTGTCAGTCCTGTCACCAAACGTTTCACTAAAAGAGTCTACCTCCACCTACACACATTTAGACATAACATTCTGGTTTTCACTGTATATCATTTCACAGAGATGAACCATTTACTTCTTTTTCTTATAATTGGATGGTAAACATGAACACAAGCAATGACACCAGGTTAACATTGTAAAGATAGAAACTAATTGTTTTAAATCATAGTATTAGAGGCTTAGAGTTTTCCCTATTCCTTGCTTCTCTCTTTTTTTAATTTTATTCTGAATCTGAAGTCACAATAAATTTTCAGATATTATTTATCTCAAAAAAATATGGCACAAAAAATTATTGATTCTCAACATGATATTCTGACAGGTCTATGGCTACCGCCACCATTAGATCAAGTGACATCACTAGTAATGCCACCAACATGACCACGCTTGACACAACCTACACTGTTACAGTCACCTTTTACTATCTTTATACATGTCACTCTCCTCTACACTTAGCTCAATCACAGCTCCACAAACATTTTATGTTCTCACTTATCTTTATGAATGACCAAGGAAACACATTTGAAACATGAAAAACAGGGAAAAATCGGGATTCTTCATCATTTATCTCTTTGTACTTAAGGGAAAACAATACTGTAACCTACATAAGTTCAGAGAATATAACAATATGTATCATTTGCTACCTGCCTACCTCTATAAAATTTTACTGCTAGAAATAACTGACACACATTTGGGTGTCCTTCATCTAGCTGAAGCTCTTTTGCAATTATCTCCAATCCAAAATGCTGAAGGGGAAAAGGTAAATATGTTATTAGATTGCAAGTAACACATAAGATTGACATACTTTTAAATCACTACATTATAGAAACAATCTTAAAATAGCGAGACAAGAGTATTAAACCAACCCATGAAAAGGAATCAATTTTTTTACTTCCATTCACAAGCCGGATCATTTCAGTTTCATGGCAAGATTATATATTTAAGAACCTTCACCGAAACTTCGAAAAATACAAGGAGAAGCAAATTTATACAGAAGTTTGAAACCTTTTCCTTGTGGTTTGATTCACTATTCCATAAGCTAGTAAAGGAAGGGTAAACCAACAAGGAAGTTGCCATAACAATAACACAAAATCTATACATAAAGTGGAAATTTCTTATGATTTGAAAGCACAACTACTAGAGAAAGTGCGGACTAACTACAAAAATCATGTCATAGCCCATTTTCATCTTCTAAGCCAGGTTTAGCCGGTAGTAACAAGTTTGTTAAAAACCAAAAAGAAAAGTAATAATAAAAAAAATAAAAAAAGGAGTTCTTGCTTTTGTTTATAGAAAAGCAAGACTCACCTTATAAACAAGGCCAGCAGAACTAAGTTTAGCGGTGAATCCATGACCAAAAACCTGCTCAAATCCATTCTGGTGGTGATCAAAACGATACCTAATTGGATCAAAAACGCCTCCAACATCAAGCACAGCATCAAGCAAGTTCAACACCTGACAGAATTATATGAAAAAATATTAAATTTTCTGAGGAAACAAACAGAGAGAAATATAAAAGAAGGAGAAGAATAAGACCTGGAGATCTCTTGCACGAACGATTTGAGCATTGGAGAAGGTATAGATGAGGCGAAGAATGAAGCAGGCGAGAGCTTCGTCGCAGTAAAAAGTGCCATCGTGAGTGCCAACTCGTTTTGCTGGTGATGATGCTGTTCTTAAGACTCGATGTTTGCATAAAATTGCGATCTTTATGGCTTGGCCTTCGCGCTCCCATTGCCAACATTACTTCTTTTCTTGTTCTCTTTTCTTGTTCGCTTTATGCTTAGTGATCACACGGGTAAAATACAATAGAAATCACTAAACTTTTACTTGTCTTTTATTTTGATCACTAAACTTTAATTTTTTATAATTTAATCACTAAATTTTAATTTTTTTCACTGGCAAGTCATTAAAACAATTTCGATAAATAACTCACTAAAAAACTGACGTAGTGTTTTAAGTAAAATGACACGTCATCAAGATTGATGACATAAGCATCCTACATCACACAAATAAATATATTTTAATTTAATTTTTAATTTAAAAATATGATTTTTTAAATTTTAAAATTTAAAAACCTCTCAATGTGATGTAGTATGCTTATGTCATTAATTTTAATAAAGTGCTATCATACTTAGAATGCCATGTCAATTTTCTGGTGAGTTATTTCATCGGAATTATTTTAGTGACTCATCAATGAAAAAAAAATTAAAATTTAGTGATTAAATTGTAAGAAATTAAAATTTAATGATCAAAACATAAAATAGACAAAAATTTAGTGACTTTCAGTGCATTTTACCCGTGATCACACTTATCTTTACACTGTGTTTGGAAAGGAGAGGGAAAAAGAGGAGAAATAAAATGTGATGGAAATTTTTCTTGAAATTTGTTGGAAAGAAATTGGGTGGCAAATTTATTGAAATATGTGTAAAATATTAAAAAAGTTAGTTTTCACAAAATATAAGAAAAAATTTTCTACCCATCTTCTTTTCTCTCATTTTTCCTCCCCTTCTTAAACATAATCTTATTACTTTCCCTTGCTTGTTTCCTCCATACATTGGAAAGGGAAAAAAAGAGAAAAAAAGGAAACATGTCATTTTCATCCTCAAACAACATTTTGTTTTTTACACCCAGACATTTAGGTCTAGTCACTTAAGATTGGGGTCGTAAACTATCACGTGTATTTGCAAGCTAAATTAGAGTAATTGTTTTTGAACTTATCACTAATATTCACTATTATCTCAAAACTTTAATTTGTAATAACACAATCCTCAAATTTTAATTTGGCCACAACAGTAATCCTTGATGACATTTTCCAAATAAAATTTCATCAAAATATATGTGTGATATTCTTATCAGCAATTTTTTTTTAATTTTTTACTCCAAATAAGATATCATATAGGCATATTTCAGCTCAAACTCTCTCCCCTTACCTCTCACACGCTCACGTCTCCCAAAAACAATGCTCTTGAAATCCAAATCCTCTCAGCCACTCTCTCTCTCCCTCTCAATTACACACCATGACGATGATAATGATTTCTAATCCTATTAAATCTTGACATTTTAACTCAAAGATTTTGATGATAATAAATAAATGATGATTGTGCTAATTATACCTTAAGTGTTTGTGTGAGAACATAGATCCCAAAAATTATAGAAATTCTTTAATTCAAGTGCTTAAAGATTTAAAGATAATTATAGAAGTTTGAGACATCTTATTGAAGTTTGAAATGGAGAAAAAAATCAAAAAGTGGATCTTCCAAGTTCAAGGACTTGTATGTTTAAAATTTATCTCCAGTAATTCAAGTTGTTGAAACTCCTATCAAGGCTCTAAATGTAAAAGACTCAATTTCGCAAAAAGTGGCAATAACAAATTACGCGCCGTGAATGTGAAAAGCTAAAATAAAAAGAGATAGTAGCAAATTACATGCCCTTGAAGAATCGTTCAAGAACTTGAATGCGAAAAGCTAAAGAAATGCAAAAACAAGCTACAAAATTCAAGCCCATGAAGAGTCATTCAAGATTATGAACTATCATAATTAAAAAAAAGAAAAAAAAAAAAAGAAAAGCATGCAAAAGATTTTATAGCCATTAGAAGATGACATAAGAGGGCAAAATTATCATTTTCTCTTAGTAACAACTATATTTTTCAAAAAGGATCAAATCTCATATAAATATAGATGTTGGGCAACTTTTGAAGAAGATGAACAACCTTCTCTGAGTAATTAATTAAGTTTTCAAGCTTGCTCATCTATTTATGGATTGTCATTTGCATCAAACTCATCACTTGGGTTTTTAAAATCTAGCTCAATAATTGTGCTTATAAAATCCATTAACTCAATTGACTATCTTCCACAACAATTGTTAACTTGGACCCGTATCTTATGTAATACCCAATTTTGCCTTTATTTATAATTAAGTTCAAAACTATTTCAGTTAAGTCCTTTCCATTTATATCTCACATAAATTAAGCCTTAATTAATATAAATTACATTTGAATTAAATTTCAAGACACGTTAGAGTCTTTATAAATTTAATTACAAGTTTAATCATATTATCACTAATTAATTAATTAAACATTTTAATTAATAGTTATGGTAATCATTAAAGTTTGATCGATTCAAGTCCTTGTGTGTATGTGACTTTCTAGGTTTATATTTAATTAGCAATGAGAGCAAAAAAAAAAAATCTATATTACCACTGGTAGAGAAAGTCATTGCTACCAGTTGTAACTACCAATTGTGGAGTTTCTATTCCATGCTTAGTTCCCATAAGTCGTCAGTTATACCTAGCATTGTATGCATATCACAACTACCTAATTGAAAATGAATATTTATAGTTGATTACTTATATTCCATGAACCATCGATCATAATTACCATGCACTCAAATCTCTTCATTAAAAATTGCAATCTTGTCTAGAGTCATGGATTATGTTAAATCCTAATGTGTCTTAATCATATGACCTCATCTCAATTACATTCTAATTCTCAATATTATTAGATTCCTACTAGAAACTCTTTTTAATGAATATGTCTATTCTAACTAGAACTTTGATATCAAGAATAACAAAAAGCATAGGATCTTATCCTTATTTACTTGAGATAATCAATTCCATCTTGGTAATCACATATCTCTATACACAACTAATAAGGAGTCAAGATCATCACATACCATGTATCAGGACCATCACATACTATATGTGCGTGAATAATACATTTATGTAAGCAATAATAAATCATAACCGTCTATGCACACAATAATTATGTCTCCCTAAGTAAAAGGATTATATGCATTATTATAACCTAGATGATGAATCATTGATAAGTAGTAAAACTTCATGTTATCATCATCTAACATCATAGTTCAGCCTACTCATCTCATGAGTGTCCACATGTTATAACATGACAGGTCTGATAGCATGAGACTCACAATTTTCATAATCATAAGTATCTCGTATTTATTATGGATAACAATAGAGATGATGATCTTTCAAATTAATAATTTCTTAGACAAAAATTTTATGACCATGAACATTTTAAAGTACTTCACTATAAGAAATTTGTGAAATAGCAACGGTTTGTTGCTATTTTGCAACAGATTAGCAAGTTCCAGTGACAAATTTTAAAAATAATGGAAATAATAAATTAGAATAATACAGCGACAGATTACTAAGAGATTAGTGACAAATTACCGATGGATCAGAAATGAAGTAATTCAGTTGCTAAAAATGAGCGCGAAATATTGGCGCCACTTGTTAGCAATTGATTTGTGTCAATTCAACGATAGAATCAACGGCGAATTGTTCGCTCATTATTTTAGTAGCTAAAATTTATACATAATTTTCCCATTTTATTTTACCGACAGAATATATGCAAAATAGCAACAGAAATCTATCGCTGTTTTTTTTAATTCTTTTTTTTTTATTTTAAATCTTTGATGCCTATTACATGTAATCTGGATTGGATGGAAAAAGTTGGAACAACATTTTTTTTTCTTTGTCCTTATTTTTTTCCCGTTTATTACTTCTTTCTGTTCAGATTTTCCAAAAACAAAAACCAAAATCAAATTTCTCTTTAAATTTCATTAATTTGTTTGATATTTCAACAATGGGTTTTGGTTAAAAGTGCTTTTCATGGGTTGCGTGGTTGCTGGATTTTGGTAAGCTGCTAGTCCTCCACAGAATTCCCCATCTCTCTATCTCGCTTTTGGTGGTTCATGAACCTCCTCTTCATCGCCAATTGAACTTCTTTTTCTCAAATTGTTTGGTTAAAAGAGCTTTTGGTAGGTTGTATGGTTGCTGGGTTTTGGTGAACTGCTGGTCCTCCATCGATTTCCCCATCTCTTTCTCTAACTTCTGGTGATTCGTGAATCTCCTCTTCGTCATTGGCTGAACATGTATGACTTCTTTTCCTCATATTGTTTGCTTCTAATTTTTGTGATTTTATATGAAAATCCATGTTAATAACATAAATTGGTAAGCTTTTGCTGGGATTTTGGTTGAATTATGTTATGGGTTTTGTGAGAATATGAATGTTTTTTTTACTTTTGGCATTTTATTTTGATTTCTATTGATTTGAGTTACGTTATGGGTTTTGTGAGAATATGAATGTTTTTTTGACTTTTGGCATTTTTTATCTAATTTCTATTGATTTGAGTAATTGGTTTTATTGGTTGATAGTTGAATTTGATTTTATGAAATAATAATGGGTTATGTAGGAGATGTAAAATAAATATGAAGAAATCAATTAATCTAATGTCTACAAGATAGAAAGAAATCAAATAATTCTTTGAGTTTAGGTCAGGGAGTTGATTGCCAGTTTTTATATCTTGTACTATATTGTAAGGATGAGAAATATACCTCTGAGTCCCTATACAACACACATCCACAATAGTGTTCTTAATGCTACTTATATCAAAAACCTTTAGATCCTCTGCAACCACAACGGGTTTGGCCTTTAATCGATTAAGAGCCTTCATTTTATTTGCAAAGTGGATGCTTTCACCTGCAAGGTGACTA
Organism: Reutealis trisperma; assembly: GCA_947687605.1. NCBI lineage: Eukaryota > Viridiplantae > Streptophyta > Magnoliopsida > Malpighiales > Euphorbiaceae > Reutealis > Reutealis trisperma. The sequence goes on along the minus strand of CANTUT010000099.1, from coordinate 97,115 downwards.
TGAGGAAATGCATAAGTAAAATGGAGGCAAAATTAGAATGTCATATTAGAGTTTTCTTGAGAAGAGTTGAAAACTATAGTCACTTTGAGAATGATAAAAATGCCCCTATCAAACCAATATAGAAATAATTATATGGTAAAGGTAATTAGGAAATTATTTTATCAATCATGATTCTACAGTTACGTCAATTAAAATAATAAAATATAGTTTTTAACATGTTTTAGAAAGACACCATCTTGCTAGCTTAATTTGCCATTGCAAATGAAATGCTGGCAAATACCTTTCATGTTTCCTGTGTCTACAACCATGTTTCCCACATCATACCTTCAACCTAAGATAAATTCAACTTTCTACTTCAATAATCATCACTTGTGTATGCATCCTCATTTAAAGGCAGAGAGTTTCTCGAGGGTATACCACCCATCACCAAAAAAAAAATCAAATATCCTTAATAGATAGTATGTTGTAATTTTTATTATAAAAATATAAATTTTAATGGGTTTTCATTGATTGGCCCCCTTTCAAATCCCTTGGCAATCAAAGGTGAAAGCAGGAAAAGATGATGAAAACCTTAAAATGCCCTTATTTCTAATAAACTACCACTAATCACTGTTAAAGCTACTTCCTATAACAAAGGCTACACCCCCCCCCCCCCCCCCCCCCAAAACAAAACAAAATAATAATAAACTAAAATTAGCATTGTTAGTATAATATAGTGATGATTTAAGTTTTACTAATTTTTATTTGGATTTGACTTCTGAAAAGTCACAATTCTAATTAGAAGTCTCTAAATCTTAAAGCCAAAATTTTTCATCTTTGTGCTTGTGAAGTGGTGCTTGCCTGGTATTTATGATAAACAAAGAGGTTGTGGGTTTTGGATGGTGTGGGTGTTGAGTTTTATCTCTAGGCTACTTTGTATTGCTCTTGTTCCTTTCTTAAAAGAAAGAAGATTTATCAATTGAATCTCAATTTACTTCAGCAAGTATTTCCAACTCCAAATTCTTTTTCTTTTTATCTTGTAGAAATTAGATTAATTGATTTTAAACTATTAAAGAAAAATTTCTCTGTTTAGATGAGGCATTAAGGAACTCCAATATCCAGTCCCTAGTGTTTCTATAATTGAAAAATATTTACTTCTATTCCTGTTGACAAAGGAATTAATTAAAGTCTTGTTTTGTTTTTAATAGCCTTAATTTTTCATCTTTGTGCTTCCTTACTGTGTCAAAAAACTGATGTGTTTTAAGCTGCCTTATTGTGTCAAAAAATTGATGTTTGCCATAAGAACACGTGTTCATTAAATTTCCTCAACACATGTTCATTAAATTTCCTCTTCTATCAGTTGACTCTGCAGTGTATTATAGTCTTATTTATTAATCCTTGGTTTTTCTCTTGTAGAACACAAGGTGCCTACTTTTGCTGTAATATTCTTCATTTCTTGATTTTTTTTGTCCTTTAAATTGTTTCTTCTACTATACCACTTAATTCTCTTTTTTGCATAGTCAAGAAAGAGAATACCATATGGTGGTGTTAACCACTATGAAGTGGGAAAATTTCAACAACCCATTTGGCAATTTGGTGGGTCCAAATGTAATGATGGTGTTATAGAACTTATGATGCTGATAAATTATATACTATACTTTCTAATGAATTCAATTTCTTTTGACTAATTAGCATCAACTTCTTCATAATAATCACAAATTCTTTAATTATGAAACCTGGTATACCAAAATTTTAAGAAAATCAGTAAACCATAACAAATTAAAATATTACCTCTGCTTTTCTTATGGGAAAACTTATTAATGTTAATTCCACAAAATAAAGTTTGTAAAACAAAGGATTAATTGTTGTCCTCGTATAAATGCAAGGCTAAAATTTTCTTAAATTCTCAATTTTAGCTGAAAATTTGACAAAACTACGTTACAAAAATGCTTTTTTTTTTTTAATATAGTTTGAATTGTACAAATATAGATTGCATTTTATCATTATTTTGCACATCAGTTTTAGGTTAAATAGGCAAACCTGAATTTAACATGATTAATAATTGTATTAAGAAAATGAACCATATGTTGGACCAAGTCTAAACTTTTTATGTAGGTACTTGACTTGTTACATGTTGAGCATTCATGTAAAAATTGTTGCCCTTGAGTTTCTAATTCATCAAGTTGTGCCTCAAATATGTTGGCATATAAATTGCCCATTATCACCATGTATCATGGTTAACATTGTGGCAAAAGTGATGATATACATGCTATTGCTTCTAGCTTTGCTGGAAGAGTATCATATTTAACATTTGTTTATTTTCGTTGGTCAATATATGATCTTGCAGTGGTATCCAAAGGACACACTTACAGCTCACATTTCAAGTGCAACATATTCAAGTGATGGATTGCTGGTTTATACTGGTTTTTGTGATGGCGCTGTTGGAGTTTTTGATGTAGATGGCTTGAGGATCAAGTGCCGAATAGCACCTTCTACGGTTGATAACCACACATATGATGATCCATCTCATACTTATGAGTAGCATGATTAGGATGATGATTTAGGACTCCATTATTAGTATTTTCTTGCTTATATTGTTACTCTTTTATGATTTATAATTTACGACTGTTACCTTTTTATGATTTATAACTTACGTTAATATTTTATTACTAATTAAATTTTTAATATTCATATTAATATTGTTAACATTGTTGAAACATATTAGTATATAAATATATGTAATAACATAATCATAAATAAAAAAAATAAATGAAATACATTTGCAACCAATTTTTGTGACTGATTTGCGATGAAAACTAGTTTTAAGTAACATATTGCGATGGATTTTTTAGATAGATTTGCGATAAAAAATAAATGATAAATTTTTAAGTAAAAAATTACGATGAAATATATGGATAATTGCGATGAAATAAATTAATTTTTAATTATAAATTATGACTAAATTGCGATGGAATATTCCATCGCAATTAAATGGTAATAGATTTTTTTAAATCGGCAATGGATTTTATTGAAATTTAATTCTAAACTCTAACAAATTAGCAACTAATAATCAATGGAAATTCTGTAGCTGAATTTTGTGACAAATTTTAGCATGAAAATTTCCATCATAGATTACTGACGGATTTCTTTTTCCGTCGCAAAAAAAATCAACGACTATGATTATAGCAACAAATTTGTTTGTTGCAGTTCCATTACTAATTTAGTTTAGCAAAAGATTTTTACTATTTAGCGACGGAAAATTCCATTGCTAAATAGTGTTTTTCTGGTAGTGCTTGTATCATAGTGATTTGTCACTCATATTCTCAATTCTTAAGAATAAATCCTTTTACAAAAAATTTAAAGACTATATTTAATATATTGTAACACCATTCATATAAAGAATATATATAATGTCATTGTGAATTATTTCTAAGATTATGTAATAAGTATATGGCTGTAGACATATCATGAACTCTCAATTTTGCACCTCTTAATGCAACCACACTTTGACACCTGCTAAACTTAGCGCATTATATAGAGCTGTTATGGTAGTCCCACTAACTAGTTAGCCAGAAGAAGTAAAGGGGGCAGTGCCCTTAAAAGAAAAATTGGCCTTCAAGTACCTTACCATGAGGATACCCAATTTTCCAACATGAACCAACATCAATCTCAAAAAAAAAAAAAAAAAAAAAAAGAGGCTGACATGTGGCAGTCGTAGGTGCCACCTGTTGCTAGCCATAGGCACCTCTGTGACACCGCACAGTGACTAGTGCGATGTTGTAGCCTCCCTGTGCATTAAAAATTCCATTTTGATCCTTTCCTTTCCAATTTTCAGCCACTTTTTATCCATACCCTTTTGGTTTTTTCACTCTTTCACTTCTAAAATTGCCCTCACCCCCATTTTCCTATAAATAGCCATCCAAATCCTCTCATCATTTATTCACACCTTGAATTAGTATGATGGATATCTACATATTTTCGTCTTCTTATCCCTCCAATCACACTCTTTAATTAATTAATTAATCAATTTAATTAACTAATCATCTTTTTTTAAAATTAAAATTAATCATTCAATTAATTAATTAATCACTTTTTTTAAATCAAAATTAATCTTTTTTTTAATTAATCTACCCTTCGTTCAAATTAATTAATTGATCATTTTAATTAATTAATTTATCCATCCATTTCATCACGTTAATTAGTTAATTAATTAATCATCAATCAATCCAATACTTCGGTATCGATAAAAATGAACTTTGGTCTAGCAAAATCCTCTACTCAACTCAAGCAAAGGTACAACATTTTCCTCATCAATCTGACCCTAAACCAAAATTAATCTGATCAATCCCTCAACCTCTTCACTTAATTGTGGAATGAACTATGTGGGTTTTGATCCCTATTCAATGGGGCATGTAGACATGTTCGGAATTTAAATCCTAACCTCAAATCCAATTTTCAAACTAATTTTATTTTCCATTTATTTTTTAATGTATTTACTTTTTTAATACTATTTATAGTGAAATTTTGTGGTCATTCTAGAATCTCATAAGAGATAGAGAAGATATCTCAATTTTAATTAATATAATTACTTAATTTGAAATTAATGAGTGATTATATGGTTCCCCTAAATCCATAAGGATTAAAAGGAATACTCTCTTTAATTTGTAGATGTTTAATTTAATTATTTTATTAATTTTCATGCACTATGGATTCATATTATGCCATGTTCATGCATTTAATGATTTGCCAACTTATAAATGTCATTTATGAAATCAATTTTTCTAAGTCAAATTAAACTTAAGATTTAAATCGCAATTATTTAAAACCAAATATCTAGTCCTCATGCTCAACTTAGCTCGAGACTAATAATTTTATCATTGGGTAAAATTAATTAAGAAATTAATGAATTGGAGTCAATTGGTTTTTTTCCTTAATTTTTCTATTTAAAATAAATTAGGCCGGCGACTCCAGAAATCATTTTTCAAAATCACGAATTAATTTTTCCAGTGATAGTCACTCTAATCGTAAGCGCCAAAGTTTGTTCCATGACCTTTTTAAAAATCACTCACCTTTCCTTAACATGCATCTTCTCAAGTGAAGGAGGAGTGTTCAGGCGAGGTTTTATAGTTAGGGACTGGTTGCTATATTTTAAAATAAAAAGAAAAGTAAATAAGAGGATTACTGTTTGGTTAAGGAAAAATTTTTTAAAAATAATCTCCATTTGGCTCATTAATATAATTTGACTTTCATGCATCACTTTGCATAATAAAGATTCCTTGCCTAACTATAAATTTAGAAAAACTTTTGGATGGTGAATAGCATTGGCTCGACAACTCTCTTTGAGTATGTTAGGAGATAGTGAAAGCATTCCACCATGCAATGAATCTCCGATCTTTTCAGTGGTGTAATGAGTATTCGATACTATTTAGCCTATGTGAGACTCCTTAACTCGCATATGGCTAGGTATATTGATGCTCTAGTGGGATGGAGACCTTTAACCAAGCCACTTTTCACCCTTGTGCATATAGTTGCCCTAGCCTTTGACCCTAGGTTTTATGCACCATAATAATTGAGACCTTTGTGCATATATTCATAAAACCTTTTTTGTTATGCATCATAACATGACCATACATACGTATAGACCAAAAACTCTGAGTATAGGTTATGCCTTGAACCAAGTCGAGAATCAACCTTCATTCAAACCTTAAACACTTTTGGCTTAAGAATTTTGGCTCATTACCTCCCTTAATGCCCAAAACCTTTGGCATCTCACCTCTTTTAGGACTAAGACAGTTAGCCCACCATCATCCTAAAACTAAAACCTTGGCACCTCGCCTACCTCAAGTCTAAAACATTGGCCTACAATTACCTTGTGCCCAAAAACTTTGGTGCCTCATCTTACTTATGCCCAAATCTTAAGCCTAAGACATTTAACCCATCACCACCTCAAGCTTAAGACCTTAAAATCCAAACACCAATACCCTTGCACTCTAATATACCAACTCTTCATTAAGCCCAAAACTTTTTGGCCTCAAACGAAAAATCTAATCTTCAAACCAAAAACCTTTGGCCTTTAATCCAGGACCTAATCCTTAAGATCAATACCTCTAGCCCAATGAATATATATTACCCAAACACCTTAAGGCTAAAGCATTTAGCCCAAAACACCTCAGAAGTCCTTTTCCCTCAAAATTTGCATACTAATATCACTTTTTTTTATGCCTTTTCCATACACTTACCCTTCTTTTTTGCTTTGAAGGTACTAACGGCCAACCCATTCAATATGGATACCATGAACAACCTTCTCTCTAATCTTCTCAAAAAGTAAGAAGAAATTTTCTAGCCATACTCACCTCCATCTTGTGAACCTTTAATTATGCACTTCTCAAAATTACAGACAATTCAATCAGGAAAGGAATTAATTAAGGCTCTTAAATCATCATCAAATCATTCAAGATTTAGTAACGGATGCAATGCAATTGGAATAATGGAAAACGGACTAGAAACAAGCAAGAATGGGGCAAAAAGGGGCAAAACGGGCGAATCACAGCCCATTGCTGCACAGCTCTGCGGCATTGCCATAGAGAACTCTGTGGTGCTGCAGAGCCTTCTGTGGTGCTGCAAAGCCTTCTGCGGCACTCCGAGCGTGTTTCTGAATCCCACATTGAAATTTGATGTTTTCTATGCTTCAAACCTTCTCCTATATATAAAGGGCCTCCCCACACTTCAAGAAACCAACTTCTAGAGCTTGAAAAGCATTACTTCAAGCAAAATGCTTTGCATTTGCTCCTTGCTTCGCAAAGCAAGTTGGGGGGTTTCTCCTTGATTCCTACCTAACTAGTTTAAGGCTTTTCGCCCGCCTGTTCAAGGCAAGTCTCTTGCCCAAGGCTCGTGTCCGCCACCCAAGGCTAGATGCCGCCCACCGTTTGAGACTGTCCACCACCTGCCGTCCGAGGCTATCTGCTACCCATCCAAAGCTAGCCGTCGTTGCCTGCCGTGTAAAGCCAACCGCCGTCCACCATCCAAGGTAAGCTTCATTTCCCTTAATTTTATTGTCTCTTTTAGTTAGTTAATTAAATTGATTCATCTAAGTTGTTAGCTAATCAATTTGGTGATCAATTAAATTAATTAATTAACTCAACCCTCTTTTAATCAATTAATCAAAATATGATAAAGTGGCTAGGCTAAACTAACCCCTTCGCAAGATGGGAGAACTGCGTGGATTCTAATTCTCATTCGAATGGATATGTAGGCATGCTTGGTTCAGGCATGGAATCCAATTAAAATTAATCAACTATCCCCCTATCACCTTCTTCACTTACTTTTATGTTTGTTTCTTTGCTTCATTATTAGGATTAGTTTGGGGAATGTGTGACTTCCTTAGAACCCACAAGGGCTAAAGGAGGTATCCCCTAAGTTTGGATTTCATTGTAATATTAACTCTCTTTTATTTTGAATTCTAATTATGTATAAACTTTGTGGATTGAATGATCATGCATATTATAAACTGTTCATGCATTTTAGTTTGTTCATGAAATATATTTTAAGTCACTCTTATATTAATTGGCCAAACTTATTTTGTTAAAATAAACTGAAAACCTAGTCTCCGAATACTCTTTAGTTTCGAAGCTAGTGATCCTTTTTCTTTTGGGTTATAATTGGAGTCAAATGGGTTTTTTCCTTATATTTTCCCAAATAAAAATAAATTAAGATGGCGACTCCTAAAAACAATTTTCAAATCTATCAAAGATAAGCCCATGGGCTTCCTCATGAGTTCTTTCCCAAATGAGCATTTTAATTTCCTTTAGCAGATCGGACCGGTGCTCGAGCAAGATCTTACACGTCCTTAATGCTCAACAAGCCAATTTTAACCAAGCTTTAAACTTTCAATAGGCTAGCTTCAATAATACTTTGATCCATCTCACTACTAGTTTCACCAATTACTTGAACCTCCAATGCCAACTGTTCGCCTCAAAATATACTATCCAAAAGCGACCCACAAGTATACAGGGCAATTGTAGTATTTCGGAAGCACCCAAGATCATATCTCTCAAGGAATTGCAAATGTAATCACTTGTTCCTTTTTGATGCAAACTAAATGTAAAAAGGTTAGTTTAATTTGAATTTGAAAAGAAATAAGTAATTGCAAAACAAGAAATTAAAAGAAAATGTTGATTAAAATACCATAGGTTTAAATGCAAAGAATGAAGGATGCCTAGGGTTTGTATTCAGTTTATCAGTCCTATATGTTCATGAATATACCCAATTGATTATGCTAAAGCCTTAGTTTCTAACAATTCAAAGGATAAAAATCAATCTATTAGTAATCACATTCATAGAAATCATTCTACCAAATCATATATCCAAAACTAAAACATAATCTTAAAACTTATATTTCTAATTCATTTTAAGATTCTAAAGGAATGAAATCCGGAATTGAACTTCAACTCTCATTCCTTCGTTCAAAACCTAAGTCAAACAATTGGTAGCTAAGCAATTGTTCATTACCAATCAATCAATTCATTTAAGAATAACAAAAATAATCAAATGGGATTTAATTCAATTCCATATCATGAACACAGCATACAAACCCTAGACAAGGATAAAAGTAGTTCATGGGAAACATAATAACAATCTCCAAATTATTAAAATCAAAAAAATCCATTGAATTAAAACTTTCAATTTAATAATCAAAAGATGAAAATAACTAGGAAATTAAACTTACAAACCAATTTGATGTTTTAACCCAATCTCTTGGCTTCTTTACAAAGAATTTCCAAAATAACTAAAGTCAATCTTATCTAAGTATGAAATTTGAAAAACTGAAATTGAGAAAGCAGAAGAAGAAAATAATGTCAAAAATCAAATGAACAATGTCTTCCCTCCTCAAGACGGCTCCCCCAAATAAAATGTTTTCCCTTCTATTTATACTTTTCAAAATAACCTAAGGTCCAAAAAGCCCTCAAAAACTCGGATAAAATTCAATTACAGCTCAAAAATAGTGCAACGAGGCATCAGGAGTATGCAGTTAGGCACTGGGACAATTTTCTGTGGGCTATGTATCCTGTTGCATGGCAGCTGGGGATCTGTTGCGTGGCACTGGGGCTACATAAGTTGCAGGCAGCACTTAGTTACAGTGTGTTATGGTTCATTGCATGGTGCTTGGACTATGCAAGTTGCAGGCAGCACTCAGCTGCGATGCAATGACACTCATCCTACTGTGTAACGTTCCGCCGAATTTTTCAATTTAGCCTAAATATTTTCCATTTCTTCAATTATTAATGCAACTAAAAATAACTTAACAAACACATTAAAAGCATCATAAAATCATAAAATTAAACCATAAATTAACAAATTAAAGGAATGAAAAATAAGATAAAACTATGACAAACCAACTCATCATCGACGAGGGGAGGGAAATAATACACCAAGCTAAATTGGCTAATGTTGCCTTTACTATTGACCTGACCCATAATCTCACATCACCAATCTTAAACACCAATGCTATTGTAGCCCTTATCATTGACTAACCCATAACCTCACATTGCCAAACACCAATGCCAACCTAGTCCCTACAATGACATCAATTCTCAGCACTGACCTGACTTTTTATTTGAATCATTTTCAAAGTAATGAAAATCCTATCCCACCCATTGTTGAGAAAATCTTAAAGTGTAGCACACTAGGATAACTTCTCATAATGGAAAAAAGGTGCAAGAAGAGTAACACCTATAATCCCCTCACCTCTGTTGAATGGGAGAGCAAACAAGAAGCTACTATCACTGGTCAGCATCCTATGAAGTTGGAAAAAAAAGCCTTTTTTGAATTGGGTATGTCCCTAAACACTGTCTACAGAAAAGTTTTAGAAGCTCACCTTGTCAAGCCCTTAGAGCCAAGGGCACCTCCTAATCCTTTGTCTAAGAAATACAATACTCATGAGTATTATGAATACCATCAAAGAGCAGGACACAAAACTGATGCATGTAAGGCTTTAAGACATAGAATTCAAGACCTCATCGATAAGGGAGACATCACTGCCCCCGAGCCAAAGCCCAATACTGCCACTAATCCTTTTATGGACCACTTAACTCATCTAACCATCTCAAGTTTAGCCAGTGACTAACACGTTGAGGATAGCTTGGCCTAGCTGAAGTGCCCTTGTTCTAGTCCTACAATCAAGTTAAGTCTAGTCAATCCTGAGTTTGAGTCATCTAAGGTCTGAGTTTAAGTTTGTTGAATCTTTCTCTTAATTTGAGTCTATACTTGTTTCTTGTCTTTTTAGTCCTTAGTTATCCAAAGTCAGAGTCAGAATTTGTCGTGTGTTTCTTTCCTTTTAAGCTTGTAATGACTCTTTTAGTTTATCTTAATAAAAGTTTAGATTTTTCATATTATATCTCGTGCGTATTCTTTTTTGAATCCAACTTGAATGATACGCTACCAAAAAATAATAAATAAAAAAATTTGCATGCATTACACCATAACATCATGCTAAGTTAGAGATTATAGACAAAAGAACTCTTAGCACTCAACTACAAAGTTATTATGCTCATCAAGTCTATCCTTCCTTAAGCTAAGCCCATTTAGCTTTTTATTTAGAGTAATCATATTCAAAATCCTTAATCAAGCATGAGAACATATTAATAAATATAGATCACTTAACAAAGAGGATCGAAGAAGGGCCATGTCAAGTTTTGAATTTCAAGAAGTAGTTAGTTTGTCAAAATAGAGAAAGGCCCAATGACTAGATGCAAAGCAAGATTGCCATGCTTAACCTTTTTTCCACATTGTAACGAGAACTACATGGACTTGATTCCCTTAAGAAAGAAAAAGAATAGAAGCAATGTAAGGGATAAATAGGTAGCCCAACCCAAGTGTAGTCCAAATCATAGTAAAAATATCTTTTGTCACGTAAGCCATCACGCCATCATGTTCTTTAAACCACATCATTCGCATCCTCACTTGTTTCTCTAAAAAAAGAAAAAGATGATGCGTCATTCAAATTAGGTTCTATGTCAAAATCCATCTATTTGAATCTATTGAGTCAATCTAAATAATTTATCCTTATGAGCAGTCAAACAATTTTATCCTCCTCAGAGTCATCCTTCTTTATGTCACCATTTTTCTTCCCTTAATCATTCAAAGGGCAAAAGAAAGTTTTGAAGTCAAATATCGAGTCATCACAAATAAAGTTGCCCTTACCCATCTTTAGGGATATGTCATTTAAAGATATTCACATTCTTTTGAGCAACCTTCGGTCAGTCCACCACCTCTTGTCAAAGACAAGATCTCTAAGTCATGTTTTTCTATCAAAATGTTTGAGTCACTAAAAAACCCAAATCGGATGGCTTTCTTTCATTCCTAAAAGTTCATCCCAACCTCTGTGCTAATCCAACTAAACCCAAAAAGCATTATCCCCAAAAGTCTTCCTAGCCTAGATAATGCATTCTTTCCTTTCTATGAAACATTGCCAAGAAGAAGAAGAAGAAGAAAAAGAAGAAGACTTTGGTGAAACAAGAATCAATTAAACCTCTCAAAAATCTACATCGCCCAAGCCATGCACTGGAAGCCCATAACCCATTTAAATCTCCATTTTCTTACCAAAATGAAAGCCATGCACACTTTCTAAAAGCCCCATTTCAAATCCCAAGCCAATGTAGAAAATTTGCCTCCCATTTCTAAAGTCCTAGCTTCTTGATGAATCCAAGACACTCGAAGAGTCTCACATAGATTGAAATCAAGGCATACCCCTCTCATCTACTCAAAGAAAACTTGATCTCCAAAACCCAAATGAATCTTCTAAATTTATTTAAGTCATTTATCCTTATAACCAAAACCCTGTCATACCAAGACCAGAATTAGAGCCAAGATTAACTAAACCCTAATACTTACCAATCCATTTGTTCAACCCTTTTAACAAAACCAGAACCAAACCCTAAAAGAAGTCCAAAGCCTAGACTGCCTAATTAACCCCCCAAGTAACCTAACCGGGCTAGGAGCACAAAGGGAAACATTGGGCCACATAGAGTGAACTATAAATCTCTATCATCTATGCTAACCTATAAATCTCCTCATAGCCACAAGCTTCCAAAATCAAACTTGGAGTAAACCATTGATACCCCATTACCAAAACTAATTCTTCCTCTAAAGTCTTAAGAAGCCTAAATAGATAAACTCCCTTCTAAATTTGAAATAGGCCACCTATTTCTTAAATCCATTACAAAACAACCTAGCTATCCCTTTATCATGGCAAGCCCCAACCCAAGTCAAAATAGCTGAATTATTGCCCTCTAAAATAGGGCACCTTCCTAAAATCACATTTTCAAATAAATATTCTTTAGTTCAAGGTACATAGTTTGCATAAACATTTTCATACTCAAGGTCTAGATTACACATCATAATTATAACTCAAAAATATCACAGAATTTTAGACTTTCCTGCATAACCTTAAGAACTTGCCAAAGAATCATTTTGCAACCTATATGCCACTTTGTTCTAAGGCCGCATTTAAGAGTTGGCATCGCATGTAAATTACATTCTTGATATACATAGAGCAAACCTATGAAACCACCTTCTTGCATCCATACAACCATCTATTACAAGCATTCATAAAAAATCATCCTTAGCATAAAAGCTAAGCAAAGTGTTCATAAATCTCAAAACATGTATACATAAACATGCATCATCTGTGCACCAACATTTATGCAACCATTGCAATCATGCATCATTATGCATATACTGAGCTAATGGACTCTCCTCCTTTGTATCTTCCAAATGTCATCCGCCAAGCGATATTAAGCTAAATCAAGAAACTGAAGATGGTTTCCTCCATCTAATAGATAGTCATATTCCATTTGATGGACCAACTTATGAATTTGTTGAGCATAATCTAAGATGATTTGAAAGAAAAAGCAAAAATATTTTTGCTAAGGATCATTTCCAAAAGTTAAAAAAAAAAAAAAAAAGTAGGTTCCATCAGGGGGTATCACCTTTATTTTCACCAAGGATTTCCAAAAGTCAAAAGGTAATATCTCATAAAAGGCATAAGCAAGTCATCATTGCCTTTATTCCTCATTAGAGGCATTACCTTCAAAATTGTCAAGTTACCTCCCTAGCCAAAGTAGCTAAATGACCTTTACCTTTATCAGTGATGCATAAGTCAAATACTCATTGCATCAAGCCAAACAAACCCCTTTCCACTTTCAAAGACCCATCAAGTCAAGTGGCAATCCTACAAAATCTAAGCAATGAAATGTGACTTTCAAAGTTCCTTTAATCCCATTAAACTCTCTTCAAGCCTTCTAAAAGGCTCAATCCTTCACCTTCAGAAGTCCAAGTTTCCTCAGCACAACCAAGATCTTCTCAAAATTTCTTGAGCAAAGATAGGGATCATCAACCAAATAGACTTTCTGAACCAAAACAAAGATCATCAACCAAACAAACTTTGCAAACCAAGACTAAGATCATCAACCAAATAGACTTCCCAAATCATGATTAGGGCCATCAGCATTATTAGTAAAGACACCAAGGGGCATCTCCTTAATCCCAATCACCAAAAACCTCTCTAAAGACATAGGGGCATCCTCCTTCATCAACCAATTCACTCATAAATGTTTAGACACGATCATCTAGACATCCCTATAGTTCTTTCTCCTACCTCTTTTATCAATCAATTTACCTATAAATATTTAGTAATAGTCACCTAGGTATCCATGTGGTCCCTTTGAATTGATCACGTCCTTTACCTAAAAACATCTAAATTTTCACTGAGACATTGAGTTGGTTCCCTTTTCCACCCCTTTTATTAAAAATTCATCTAAATCCTTCACCCTAGAATATCTAAACATTGGTATCCCTCTTGTTCCCTTTTTCATCCTTTTATCAAAAATCCATTTGAATCTTTCACCTAGAAATGTCTAAACATTGGCATCCCTCTGGTTCCTATCTCCACTCCTTTTATAAAAAATCCATACAATCCTTCACCCAGAAATGTCAAAACATTGAAATCCCTCTAGTTCCTTTTTTTTCCATCTCTTTCATAAAAAATTTATCCAAGTCCGTCACCCAGATATGTCTAATCTAAGCAACCCTCTAGTTCTTTTCCCTGCCTTTTCATCCAAATCAACTAAATTCATCAATTCACCTAAAAATATCTAGCCACTAGCCTAGATATCCCTTTGGTTCCTTTTCTCACTTCCATTATTAGTCACATTTTTCACCCATAAATGTTTAGAAATAATTGTTTAAACATCCTTATGGTTCTTTTTTCCATCTTCCTTTTTGACTATATCTCTCACCCAAACATGTTCAAGCATTGACCTAAACATCTTTTTGATTCCTTGTACCATCCTAACTCTTAAGTTCACTATCATCATAAATTGCCTTATAAACAAGATAATTTTGATGAGGAGGCAGCTGTGAATCTTCAATTTTGCACCTTTTGATGCAGTTTAACCTTGACACGTACTAAACTTAGTGCACCACAGAGCCATTATGGCGGTCCCGCTAGCCAGTTAATAAGCAAGCTACCCCCGAAAGAAAAATTGACCTTCAAGTACCTTACCATGAGGATATCTAATTTTTCAATACGAATCAACATCAATCTCAAAAAAAAAAAAAAAAAAAAAAAAAAAAAAAAGGGCTAACACATGGCAGTAACAAGATAGCCCTACAGCACCGTACAATGATTAGTGTGGCACCGCAGTCTCTTCGTGAGGCACTGCAGTCTCCCTATGCAGCTGGTCCCCCCATGCACTATAAATTCCATTTTTGCCCTTTTCAATCTAATTTTCAACCATTTTTTACTCGTACTCTTTTGGTCTTTTCACTCTTCCACTTCCCAAATTGCCCTCACTCCTATTTTCCTATAAATAACCATCCAAGTCCTCTCATTTCTTCACACCTTGAATTAGTATGATGGTTATTAACTAATTCCCTTCTTCTTTACCCTCTAACCACTCTCTTTAATTAATTAATTACTCCATCCTAACTCAAATTAATTAATCCTTTTAATTAACTAATTATCTTTTTTTAAAATTAAAATTAATTGCTCAATTAATCTTTTCAAAGTGAAGCTACATATATAATGGCATGTCATGCCAAACCTTTAGGGTTTTAATTCTTGAACTACAAATTCAGCGCTTGAAATGCATGTTCAATGCAACATGTTTTTCATGTATTCTGAGGATAAAATAATAATGAAATTATTCATGAATTATAATGTACAAAATAATATGATAAATAGAAAAATAAAATATCAATATAATTTATAAAAATAATAAGAATAACAAAATAAAATAAAAGGTAAAGTATTATTAGTCTCTAATGTTTGCCTAAATTGACTTAGTCCTTGCAGTTTGAGAAATAAGTTTTTTAGAGCCTGAGATTTCATTATGTTACACCAACTAGTCCTTCTATTAATTTTTCCATTAAAAATTTGTGAAAAGTCTAAAATGTCTTTTATTTACAATTAAATTTTATATTTCTTGCCAATTCTCTCACAATAATCCTAGAAGATAACAATGATACAATAATCTTCATAACATTCTAATTTTTTTTTTGTTGGATTTCTTATTATTTTTACAATTTTTTCTTAGATTTGAAAGATATGCTATGAGATTGAGGAGGAAAATTGCAATTCCATGAAAAGAAAAACTAGGTTTCACCAAGATCTTGGTCATCAAACGAGAAAAAAAATCAATTAAAAATTCATCAATTTTAGACCAATTAGAGAAAAAAAATTCAAGAAATATAACCTGATGAACAAAAACAAAACCCATTGACAAAAGTAATTTGAAATTCACATACCAAAAGTACAAGTAGTTTTATTTTTAAAACAAGCTACACATATTCTAATTTTCAAGTAGTTCAAATCCAGTTATTATTTATCTATTTTTCTAAAATTTTGATTTTCTATTAGAGTTCTTACTTGATTCTCCATTACAAATCATTGCCAAGCACCAGTCACTGTTGGAAAGTAGCCACTGCTCTTTGCACTTTCTATTGGAAAGCAACCATCATTCAATATCATTTCTTGTAAAACATATTCTTATTTTGCCGGTGCAAGGCCAATATGTGATGAGTGGGAAGGAGATAACCCTAAGGGATAAGCCTCATCCCTTTATATATGTTTTGTAATCTCTTGCTTTTTTCCCTTATTTGTTGTTTTTTTAATATATTCTTTATTTGTTGTTGATTTTATAATTTCTTGATAAATTTTAAAATTTGTTAATTTCATCTTTGACTTCGAATATATAGCTATTATTTGTTTTTCATTCTATTGGTAAGGAGAGGATGGAGGTGAGAGGAGTATTAGAAAAAAAAAATTTTTCTTTTTTCTAATTTTTTAAAGGTAAATTGTAGAAAATTTTGACAGTAGGACTAATGAGTATAACAAAATAAAATCTTAGGGATCAAAAAGCTTATTGCTTAAATTGCAAGGACCAAATCATTAATTTAGGCAAATTTTCAGAGACTAAATAATACTTTATCCTAAAATAAATGCAAGATCTTAGCTAATTACTTTTTCAGATAGTCTACATATTAAACTGAATTGTGTCTTCTGTGTGAGTTGTTTCTCTTTCAGAGTTCTCATTATCTACTTGATGTACCTTACTCTTGAACTTTGGCTTGTGATTATTTACATCATTCACTTCAGGGTTTTTTGTTGTATAAATATGCCTAACTTGATGATTTTTCATTAGAAATTGATTATTCTTTTTAGCCACTATAAGACAAATAATAAGTTCAAAATATTTTATAAATTTTTACTGCCTATACTGCTGCTACAGGAAATAAGTTCATATTTTGTAACTTTATCACTATACAATTTTAGCTATGAAGTGATGCTAAACATGGTTTAATTATTTTATAAAACAACTTAAAATTTTATAGATGCAGATTTAACCAATCATATTGATCTTATGGTAAGATCACAATATTTAAATGATCGTATCGATCTTTAAGACTCTTCCATAAAATACAAATATCCTTAATATATATTTAACTTTTAAATCCTCACTTAAATGAGATCTAAATAGGATCATAACTTTTATTTTACTTTGATTTAATGCTATATTATTTTCCTTAATAGTTTCACCTTACTCGTTAGCATCCAAATGCATCTCAGCATGAAGCCAAAATTAAACTAAATTAAGTAAAATATTAGTTTAATCCACGTATAATCTATATTTCATTTATGTACTGACTGTAAGCGACATACATAAATATGTCCATAGGAGATATGCTCAAATTATCAATATACAATAGTATAAATCCCATTTCACATCTCAATAATATCTCTAACTAATTAGAGTAATCATAATAATCACAAACTAAATCAAACAATAATAGCATTAATAAAGTACAAAGTTCAAAAAACATCTAATACATTTATTTCAAACTAAATCCAAGCTTTGGCTTTATTTACTTTCATTCCACGTATTAACTCTACATATGAGTCCAATATAACGTTATCACTTGTGCTAATTTTGCAGTCATTCACTGAGTTGGCCATCAATCACCATAATGCATTTAATTAATGCTAAAATTTGGCATCTGAATAGAGCTTGTAAAAATGTGGTAGAATAACCATCGACCAATAATAAGAAACATAGGTCCAAAATCAACACGAATTTCATGCAAAAACAAAAAATTATCACCTGTACTAAATAAAAATTATGATGCAACTGTCTTCAAGTCCATCTTATAAATGCATCAATATAACAGAACACATGTAAATTGCAAAGAAAATAACTATCTAAAGATCCTACACTCAGCATACTTATTAATCAATGAAAATTCATGAAGTTATAGATTGTAAAAATTCTTAAAGTTGGTAAATTGACGTATAACTATCTATAGATTCTAAATCTGATTTTTAAAATACATTTTAATAGAGGGTGTGGTGTGTGATTTACCTAATTAAATTAGACTAAAAGCACATCAAGTCTTCTAATCACGAAGAGTAATAAAAAGAAGAATAAATTAGCCTTAATTCAAAACATACAATACTAAAAACAAATTTAGCAAATTTTCCTTGAGAAAATTCAATGGTGGAAAAAATTTCAATCGAAAAGTAACATTGAAGGCATGAATGAAAGCACACATAAATAAACAAAAGGATATAATTAAAAAAAGAATTAGGAGCTAAACTTAGGCACACTATCAAAAACTCGTGATTTACTGACGAAATTCATTGACGGACATATATCCGTTAGTAAATACTGATGAAATAATAACCGAAAGACACGTACAAGTATTTGGAACATATACTGATGGTTTACTGATAGAATTTAAATATTATTGACGGATAGTGCAAATTGCAGTACTAATGGTTTACTGACCAATTATTGATGGACATAAAAGCCATAATTCAAGCACGAATTTTTGGCATTAATTAATATATTTACTGATAGATTACTGAGAGAAAGCGATGTAACAGTAGGCTAACCATCGGTAATTCATCAGTAAATAACAACCATATTAAGTAAATGGTACTTAATTTTTACTGACGGATTACTAACTGCATTAAAAAATGTAGCGAGCCTTTTACCATATTGATTCATTTACTGATAGATTTTTTTAATCTACATGGCACAATATTAGGATTATCAAGTGTATGAAATCCCACATTAGAAAGAGATGGGATTAAGGAGGGACATATAAGTGGGAAGGACCCATAAACCTATTGCCTTAAGGTTTTGGGTTGGAGTGTGGTGTTAAGCCCATAAGTATGTCTTTCCCAAGGCCCATAATGAATATCTCCCAAGTAATGCAAGTTTCCCACATCCTAACAGTGGTATCAGAACCTTTCCCACATCCTAACAGTGGTATCAGAGCCGATGGTTCAACAAAGATGAGTATGGAGACGATGGTTAGATTACGTGGGTTACACCCCTCACGTGGAAGAGCAAGGTGATTCCTGGTGCGGCCCTAGCCAGTGAAGTGTAAGGCTTTTGATTGTAATACTCAATACTTCCGCTTAAGAGGGAGCCTAGGTCCAATGTGGATGTTCACACTTGAGGGAGAGATTATTAGAATTATCAAGTGTATGAAATCCTACATTGGAAAGAGATGAGATTAAGGAGGGACATATAAGTGGGAAGGACCCATAAACTCATTGCCTTAAGGTTTTGGGTTGGATTGTGGTGTCAAGCCCATGAGTATGTCTTTTCCAAGGCCCATAATGAATATCTCCCAAGTAATGCAGGTTTCCTAGGTCCTAACACACAATTTGTTAGTAATCCATCAATAATCTTTAAATATAAATTGTTCAGCTTCCCCTTTCTTTCTTTCTTTCTTTCTTTCTTCCCTTTCTTCTCTTCTTCTTCCCTGCGAATGGTTCTCTGTTTGTTCCTGGCTGTTTCTATTTGTGGTGTTTTTGGCCGCCATTCTTCCTTCACTGGCAACTATCTCCTTCATCGGCACTGTATTTTTTTAAATTTTTTATTGAATTTTATTTGTTGAGAATAATTTGCGTTATTTTGGTGAAAATTGTTTGAGAAATTGTAGAATTTTTGTTGTGTTTTTTATTAATTTTGGTGTGTATTTAGGTATATATATATATATATATATATATATATATATATATATATATATATATATATATATATATATATATATATATATATATATATATATAATTAAAATTATAAATCAAAAGAAAATTTCTTGTTGTTTTAAATTTTTTTGAGAGATTTAGTATTTTTAAGCATAACAAATTTTTTATAAATTTATATTAGTATTAAATATGGTGAAATTGTTTTAGTAAATTATTTTATTTTGGTTTTATTAATAGAATTTTAATTTTTTCAAATAATTTATGTGTGGGGCAACAACAAAAGTCATATTCGCGCATTAAGAGGTTCGTACTATAATGTAATGTATTTATAATAATATATAAACGTAATTATTTGTAATGTTCTTTTGAATATTATATATAATTTGTGATTTATTATGTTGTTAATTTGATGTTTATTTGTAAATGTGTATGAAAAAAAAATAAAAGTTGTGATGTGAATTTGTAATTTGTGGTTAATTTGTATTTCATCATGTAATTTTTAATTATGTTGTTAAATTTATGTGAATTTGTGGATATATATGTATGGACATAATTTTATTTTATTTCAGTGATTACATTAATTTCAAAAATATCATAATAAAATATCCAAAATATAGCCTTAGATTAAATTATGGTACAAAATTGGATTGAAATCAACCGACAAAATGAACCATAAATTATGTTTAATTATGCCATAAAAAGTAAAATTTACACTGCAAGAATTTCATAAAATACCAAAAATATACTTAACAGTAAAAATATAAAAATAACCAACAAATATGCCACCAAAAATTGAAATCTAAATGCATTTCATAAAATACAAAAAAAATTAAAATATTTTTAGTTAGGAGTAAAAATATTTTGGGAAAAATATAAAGAAAATAATACAATTTAAATATGCCTTTAAATTGAAATTTTAAATGCATTTCATAAAATATCAAAAAAATGACAAATATTGTCTTAGGGAAAAAATAGCTTAAAATATAATAATGCATAAAAGGCTTAATTATGCTAAAAAATAATTAAAATTTGAAAAAAAAAAAGATATGAAAGAGCATATAATAATGCCAACAATAATTAAAAACACAACATTAATAAAAATTAAGAATTGAAGAGCATTTAATATAGAAAATGTAAAGTTATTGATAGCAGTATATGCCCTATGAGCCATATAATAATTATTTAATAGTATATATTAATTCCCAATGACACGATAATATATTCATAATGTGAAAAGGGTTTCATATTATTGAATATAGTCCTTAAGTATTTGTAAAATGATATATTCTCAAGTGTTAAGAATATATGAGATAGATCGCTCTTGTATAAATATTTTAAATATGTTCATGGTCATAGGATTAATGTCTAGGCATTATTAATTCCAGAAGATCATCTCCTCTATTTGTTTTCTATAATCAGTATGTGATACAGATGATTATAAAGGCATTGAGTCTCATGCTGCATGACATATGATGTCGATACAAGCATGTGGATATTCATAGGATGAATAATCAAATTGTGACGTTAGAAGATAATAATATGGAGTTTGACTACTTGTCAATTATTTATCATCTAGGTCATAATAGTGCATATAATCCTTTGACTTGAGAGATACTATATCTCATAAATAGGAATTTAGGATTTATTATTGCTTAGATAGACGTACTATTCAAGTACGGATATATGGCATGTGATGATTCTAATTTGTTATGTATGGAGTTAAATGATTACCAAGATAGAATTTATTGCCTTGAGTAAACAAGGTTAATATCCTATTCTATATAGTTATTCTTGATAACTAAAGCTCTTGATTATGACAGACAGATTCACTAGAAAGAATTTCTAGTAGGAATCTAATCTCATCAAGAATTAGAACCAAGATCAGGACATAAAATCGAGGCACATTAGGGTTTGACATAAACCATTACCCTAGTTGAGATTGGGATTTTTAATGAAGGGATTCTAGTGCATGATGATTTATAATCGATGGTCCATGTGATGTTTAAAGTTATCAACTATAAACATTCATTTTTAATTAGGTAGTCATGACATGGAATGCTAACTGTCCCTCACGACTTATGGAACTACGTGTGAAGTGGGGATTTCACATTAGTAAAGAAAAATATTTTCTCATTCCCATTGCTAATTACACATAAACATAGAAAGTCACACATCCAATAGTGATCACCTTCTAAGTATAAAAGATTTACCATAATAATTAATTAAAGTGTTTAATTAATTGATCAGTGGTAAAATGATTAAACATGTAATAAAATTTACAAGAACCCTAGCATGTCCTGATGTTTAATCTATGAAGGTTTCTATTTAATTAAATCTTAATTTGTATATGATGCAAATGAGAAAGATTAAAATAAAAATTGATTTGCACTAAATCAAAGGCTTAAATTTAAACTTAGTAAAAACTCTTAACACATGAGATGTGGCCTAAACTTATATGTGATTTGGTTAAGAGACAATTTAAGAGGTTAGAGAAAATTCACTATTCAGGAGACCATGTGATGGGCTTAGGGGTTAGAGAATTTTCTACTAAGGTTAAAATTTTAATTACATCTTTTAGCTAATGAAAATGTCCATTTTACCCCTAAAGGATATAATGGTCATTTCACTATTTGAAGAACCAAAGTCAACTTTGCCCCTTCACCAAATGGTGAGCTAGAAGAATGTGAAAGGGCATTTAAGTCTTTGTGAAGACTTAAGAGTTAAGTCTTCTAAAGGATATAAAAACCTTGAGTTTTTATGTTGCAATTTGGTGGAATACCATTTTTTGAGTTTGAAGCATTTCTAGAGAAAGAAGTTAAGAGAGAAAGAAAAATGAAGAAAGTGTTTCTTCAATTTTTCTTTTGATCTTCCATTCTTTTCTTTGATTTTTATGAAAGAACGATTGTTTGTAAATTGAAAATATGTTTAGTCTAAAATAAACCAAAGAGAAACCTTAAACTTCCTAAAGGTTTTTGAGGGAAAATCTTGAATCAATTTGGGCAACAAAGAAAGTGATTCAAGAACACCAAAAAAACCAAGAGGAAACTTGGAGGTGAGCTAAGTGTGGATGATCTAGAGGCTTCACACTTGGAAAACTCTTTGATAAAGAATGAAGGATCCTACAAGAGGTAATATGATTACTTTTCCTTCTTCTTTCAATGCATATGTATTTTACGCACAAATTAATTGATTGCTTGAATGAATTTTGGACCAAAATTGGGTGAAGTGAAATTTTGAAATATTTGAAATTTCACCTTACCACTTTCCTTCCGCTATGTTTGGCTTCACCATTCCTTCAGTTATAACAAAATATAAAATTATAAATCAAAATCAAAATTAAAATGATTAAGAAGAATCTTAGTTAAAATTTTATTTAAATGATATCAAAAATAACTAATACAATATTAATATCTTTATTATTAAGTAATAATATATATTTAAAATTGCAATAGGGTTAAAAATGAAAAAAGTTTAATGCATTTAGAATTTGTGGGGTATTAAATGCTATTTAATACACAGTATAAGTTGAAATGAAAGTTGATTGTCAAAAATAAGGAACATAAAACAAGAACTGTGTGCCAAATAATAATAATAAAAAACACAGAACATAAAAACAAAAGCATAGAAAAAATTTGAGGCCTGTGTACCATACAATGTCCTTAAGACAAATTCACCCCTACCACAGGTATTGAACAACAGATTTTAATTCTGTAACTCTCTAACATTTGAACTCAACAGCCATATTCTAGAAAAATTCTGGACATAAAAAAATATATATATTTCAAAAATTGCAAAATCAAGTTGGGCTCGGACCATAGCATTTTGGTTCAACATTCATGTGCACAAGTCGTGCATTCACACATTAACCCTAAGTTCGTACCATGGATTTGCACCCCTCTGTGCCTGTGTACATGAGAGAGAGCCTTTTTGGCTATTTACTTATCATTGAAAGGATGAGCCTTTCAATGTAAAACCCTTTGCACTCTTGTAATTTTCTAATGTAGGATAATTCACACTTCCTTCTTTTTTTCCATAGCAAGGAACTCACTATGAACTTCAAATTCTCATTCACACATTTACCATTTGAGCATATGAATACTTAAATTCATAGTCCTTACATCAGAAAATATAAATTTGGATCAACCTTCCATAACCAAATAATGTGACCTACCCGAATTTAGGCCTCAAAATGTTCACTTAATGAGCTAAAATTAGAATTTTTTCAACATTAAATACATTTTGCATTTGTCCTATGAATTTTTTTCATTAATTTTTTATCATATGTTCTAATATTATGATGTTGCAATTGTTATTTGGAAAAAAATTTATACAATTTTATTAATGAAAACATTTAAATTCATTTACTGAAAGATTTCTTATGTTTACTGACGGAAATTTTTAGTCAATAAATAACTAGTTTTTTGTAGTGGTACAAAGATTATTTATAAAATTCATATTATTAATTTTAATAAATACATGTATACGAATCGGATTATTATCAAGCCCAAAGTATATTATCAATACACACATGAATTATACACGAATAAAAATGTAAATTACTATATTTCATTTGCCACACAGAAGAATATGTCAAAGAATAACCAATTAAATCTCAATGAGCCAATAAAAAGACTTTGTGAATTGATTTTTTCACATTCAGAAAAATACACCTAGAAAATTCATCATAAATTAAATTGGTCTTTCAAACACTAAAATTAAATTTATTTAATTTTTCAGGAACATAGGATATCAATTCTTTAGAAATTTAAGGTATTAGTTCTTCATAAATTTTAGGATACCAATATTTTAAGAATTTATATTTTATTTATTTATTAATTAGTTCTTCAAAATTATAGAAAATATTTTTTTTCAAGAACTATACAAAATATTATTTTTTAAGAAACTATATCGATTTATTTAATCTTGCAGGAATTGTAAAATATTAATTTTTTAGAAATTATATTGATTTATTTAATTTTATAGGAATGTAGAATACAAATTATTCATAAATTATAATTAATTAATTAATTAATTTAACTCTTCAACGACTATATTGTTTTTTAGTTGAGTATTAATAAGGCCGAAGCATAAGAGCATCCGAACAAAAATCAAACGCTTTCTCCAAGTTGGCATTGAACATAATAATCAAACAAATTGAACATAATAACCAAACAAATTGAACATAATAACCAAACAATGGAGTGAAAGACCAAAAGAATAAATACAGAAAGACAAATCCATCTTTTTAGCTCTATCAGTATATATTTATATGGAAGAACAACAATGATTTAAATACTTCAAATAAATAATAATTTAAAAAAACGTGTTTAGTTGAGATTGGATGAGTGGTTAATATTAATTTTAAGTAAATAATAAACATGATTAATGGCAAAGTGGAACGGAGAAGAGTCTAAACTCCACCAAAAACACAAAACATAAGAATAAAACAAAAGAAAAATTGTCTCTTTGTAAGCTCCTCATACACGATTAGAAAGAACAGAATGGTGCAGAATCGTATATATCGATTCTCTTCGTTGTTGTTGGGTTCAATTCAAAATTATCAAATTCAATCACAAATCTAAATAACACATGAATACACAATTAATTTAAATTAATCGAAAGTATGCGTATCTCGTACTGATAATATGTTATAAATTAGCTTATTAGCACAGTAAATCTAATACGATAATAAAAACAATAAAGCAACAAAATAAAGAGAATGAAAGAGATAGAAAGTAAAGGTATAGAGAGAAAGTGAGCTCAAAACTCTTATTATAGATTAACCCTAACTTTTCTTATATATAAGAATAATTAGGGCTTGGTGTATATAAAATTATTTAAATAGCTCTATACTATAATCTCTCTAAAATATATACTCAAAGATATTTGAGTAATATCCACATATAAATTTTATTTATAACACTTCTTTGTTTTTGTTGGTGCTAAAATTTGGCACAAGAGTAAATTAGTAATTGTGTGGGCGTGCCATATACAGATGAAGGTGCACAAGCCTGTGAATTACGCCTTTTTGACTTCTTATTAATAGACTGTGCATATCTAAATTTCCTTATCATAGTACATCTAGATTCTCAATAGCGAAAGTGACTATAGAGTTAAAGAAACAGTAATGAAACAAAGAGAATTTTTATTGAGTGATTGCTGTAATTACAGAAAGCTTAGAAACGAAAAGCAGAAAAAGAAAACTATATCCGATAGGGCTAATAAAAGGTACAAGGCCTGTTGAGTGGTTAATTGTTTGAGATTTCACAGGAAATACAATTTAGTTCAAATATTTCTTAGGAAATAACTGCTTCTTCATTACGACATTTTAGTAATTGCTGTTCCACTACCTAGGACAGCTTAACTACTGGCAATCTCCATTATCCACTAATTTTTTGGAATTGTCTATAGGCGTCTAGAATAATAATTATCACTAAGTTTGATTTGCCAATCTCCAAAGGCTTAACTGTTTAACTTGAGCTTGAATTTTAATGGCTTTTTATAATTATAGTCCAAAAAATATCATGGTGCAAACAGTTGTTTAATTTTTTAACTTTTTATTTTTCAAGTTGAAATTTGAAAATTTGAAAAATATGCTTGTCTAATTTTTTTTTTTTTTCATTTTCTAATTCAACTATATATGATTTTTTTTTGTTAAACTTCTTTTTTATTAAATACTTATTATTGTATTGAAAATTATTAATTAATTATGTAACAGGATCACTTAAATATAATATTTTTTTTCTAATTTAAGCATACATTTCAAATCTAAAAAATAATGAAAATTAAAGCATATTTAGTTTAACATTTTTCAAAATAATAAAAAAATTACATATTAATAACTAAGTTTTAAAAAACTTGCATTATAACATTATTAGTTAGATTTGATCTTATCATTTTTCAATGTAAAAAAAATAGCTGGTTGATTTTTTTTTTTAATTTAAAAAGGAATTAAAATATATTTCATTAAGCAATTACAAGAAATTTGAAATGTAACGAGTAACTGAAGAAAAAATATCACTAGGAAATTACAGGAAATTTAAAAAAGAATACGAAATTAACAAAAAATTAAAGAATGATGAATAAATACCATTATAGATACCAAAATCAAACATTATATATATATTTGAAACCAAGAACTAAGCAAAATAGGTATATATGTTTATTAAAAAAAAAAAGAAAGAGAGCATTGCTGGTGCTAAGATTCGAAACCAAAGTAATGTGACGCCGAAGTGGAAAATTCCGGAGTTTTTCACTTATTAAGCAATACCAAGGATAATTTGGAGAACTACTTGAATTAGGTTTCCAGATCATTGTATATAAATTGGAAAACATGGAAATTTATCTCCAATTTTCTATTTGAAAAATTATTATAACTAAAAATCAAACCATAATTTTCAGTTTTCTTGGAATAATTTTCCAAAAAAAACAAGGGCGTTATTTTCTACAACTAAACAAGCTCAAGAATTTCAAAGAAAGAAATTGAGCACATAAATTAATTCTACCCAATAATAATAAATTAATTAATTAAAAAAAAAAAAAGGAAATAAATAAATAAATAACGAAAAAGGAAAATGTTATTAACCCATTAAGGGATGATTGCACATGAATTGCTTGTATATAGAAGTCCTACCAAAATCGCAGATTTGGAACAAAGAAAACAGCATTGAACAGAATGCTACAACAGCTTTCATTTTGTCTGAACTCTTTTAAGTAATTAATAGAGCCCATAGGCATTATTTCGCAATTGATTTGTATGTTTTAATAAGTAGGAAAACGTTAGATGGATGATAAACACAGCAAGGAACAAATGTTCATAATGTCTATAAAAGCAAAAACAAAAACTTGCCGCATAGTCCCAAACAGTGAGAACAGACATCCGTAGCAACGGAGTCACAATGTTAGCTACTGATCATATATGAAAAACCCAGATCTTTCGCAACCCAAGCTAGAACCATTTACATAAACTTCAAAAGCGTACAATCAAACGAGTATACAACGCCATTTGAGACCAATCCAAGAAAGAAATCGGACTATTGCTCCAACAGTTCTTTTCAAATTAAGCTCCAATAATTTCAAGCAGTCTTTAAAGCTTTACAATGTGTCACAAGGCAGTTCATAGCAGTTCATCTTTCTAGTCTCTTCTCATGGGATAGAACACCAGTTTCAACCATTATGCCTAATCAGGAATTTTCCTGCAACCTGTATATTGTAATTTCCTGCTGCTTAAAGTAGCGTCGATCCTCCTCATCAACCAGAACGAGGTTCAAATAATACTTCACACTGAATTTGTTGTTAATGTTGCGATGTGTTGGAGTCAATTCATATGGGCTAAGGAATAGTCTGATTGGAATAGACTCACCTGTGACAATGTGCGCATGCTTGTAAGATCATCACATTTACCAGCAACGTTGTTCAATGGGCATATATCCCATTTAGCATTAGAATGTACCCAGCCTACTCAAAATTAAAAATAAATAAAATTCATTGAAAACTCGGGCCTGTATTTATCTTTTCTGCCATCTTGATGATTCTATAAATAAAGGCAAAAGTTTCAAATGACTTTCATTTATTGGGCAAATTACTCTTTAGTCCTTAAAGTTTAACCTAACTAGTGAGTTTCGTCCCTCCTTTTTTGAAAAACCAATTAAATAGTCATTCACATTTTTTCCCGTTAACAAATAGTCCCAAAGTGTTAGTCAAAGCAATTTTTAGCAGTCAAATGAAAATTTTAATAGTTAAAGTATTAAAATACCCTTGATTATGAGGAAAAAAAAACACAAAATTCAAATTGATAAGTGTTTTTTCCAACTTATCGAATTAGATCCAAAATTAATTATGTGACATAATTAAGGCAATATTTTTTTTTTATTGTTAGGTCACAGTAACTCATAAATTTTCTTTTAAAATATATAAACATTTAATATAAACAAATTACGTTTTAATATAAGAATTATATAAATATTTCAAAATAAATAAAATGAAATGTTATACAGTTTTTTTATGGCGTAAAAAAAATATTTTTTTGTTATTTATTATATAAATATATAATTTTTATTATTTAATATAGTATAACTTTTTGTTTATTTTAAAAAAATAAGGTGAAAAATTCAAAAGAATTTATGCTCAATTTGAGCTTTTATGCAAAAATAAAATAAAATAAAATAAAATAAGAGAAATTGTATCATATTTGGTTTCGTAACCCCATACACACACACACACACAAAAGGGTATTTTAGTCTTTTTGCACTAAAAAAATATTAGTTATTTTGGACATAAAAACTATTTTGTTGACGGAAACAAATGAGGGACTGTTGAATTGGTTTCTCAAAAAGAAGAGACGAACTCGTTAATTAAGTCTCAAGGGCTAAATAATAATTTGCCCTTATTTATTTAATAAAAATTAATCAAGGATTTCCAATGTCCGAGTATTCTTGTTGTGAATAGACAGTGAGGTAAACCATACTTTGGTTGCCACATTGAACGTCCTTTCTTCAAAGTTTTGTTGATTATGTTATGCAAATAAACTTCAATAGGAATGCTGAACATACCTCTGACAGGAGCTCCATCCATCAACTCAAACTTTGCCAGTGTCTCTGTCTCAACATGTGTATTGGCTCCTGCTCCGGTTGATTCTCGGCGTCTGATCTCAAGATCCATATTCTTTATCTTGATTCTAACAAGAAGAAAATATATCTTGCCAATAATAACATCTTTGAGATGGTACCTGTACAATTTAATTTTCAATGAGTCAGCAGAGAATTAGTGTCTTATTCACATCCAACACTTACAAAACTTCAATTCCAAGCATGTGAATAACCAAACTGTCTGGCCAGGTAATGCCACATCCAAGTACTGAAAAAGGCATCTAGATAAGATGAGCAGCTGCAAGTCTGCAACTCCAGAATTACTTATTATTTTTATATTCCACAATTTGGATTACTGATTCCCAATGAAGAGCAAATACAATCAAGAGGAGATTGATGGAAAACCTACTCACTAGTACACTTACTTGTTTTTATTGTACTCAAACTCGATATGTAGGCAGTCTTCAATTCCAACTTCCATCTGCATGATTTATTATGAAATCAAAATAAAGATACAGAATGACAAAAGGGATTTGCCTGTTCTGCTTCTGCAGTGCCTGCCCTGGGAATCAGGTTTCCAAGGTACCCAAAAAGCTAACTTTACAAATCTTTCAGTTATGGCCAATTCTTTTAGTTGTATCAAATTATCAACTCTAGCGTCCAGCTAACTTGCTGGGTGATGTTTAGCTGACTAGAAAAGGATATTTTATCAAACCATCTGGAAAATTTCATGTTTTCAACTGTGAAAGTTCTTTTTATCAGGAGTATACATGGAAGACATGTCACTTACCAACAGTGAAAGGAAAAATTATACATATGACAATTGTGATGACCTTTGCGAGTCTGTGACCACATTGCTTGGAATATCATGCTTTCTTTTATAGTCATAAGCTAGGCTCAGTGCAATGGGTGCTATCAAAGGTACCCTTGCAGTGGATTGTTTATTCAATTATCACAACTTATTGGTAGTGGTCAGAGTGGAGTGTGGATAGTTGGGTTGTTGATGATGGGTCTGCAGGTGTGAGAATGGGAAAAGTGGTGAGCTGTTTTGTGGGAGTGAAGGGTTACAATGGCAATAATTCAATCGTTGGTTGACAAGCAGCAAGGCTCATGGCATTTGCTAGAACAACAGTTTTTTTTATATTTTATTTTTTTGTCTTTTCTTTTTTTTTTGGGGGGGGGGGGGGGGGGGGGGGGGAGGAGGGGATCCTAAATTGATAGAATTAAAGAATTTTCCATAATTGAAGAAACAATAAAAAGTTAAGTTCTTTTATTATAAGAATTTTAGTTGGCTAAACTTTCACCCTCAATGGGCCAGCTAGTTTCCAACTCAACAATTGCACAACTTTTGGGGGAGAATTGTAGAGCAGGTTATTACAGTTACAACTAAGGAAGTGCAATGCCACAACAATTAAGATTTGAAGATTGGCCATAATTAAAAGAAATGTAAAATTTCCAGGTTCACATTGCAAATATTAATTATAGCACTTGCCTTGATACTATTGTTGATTGATGGAGGTGGGGCATAGTTGCGAACCTGATGCATAACAATGATGTCAAGACAAAACAAAAGAAGAGATGCCATGTTAGTGACAGATGAACAGGATACAAGAATTACTATTCTAAACAATATATATATATACAGCAGCTATCACCAAGCAGTCCAAGACTGACAGGTTAGGAGGTTTTTTTTTTTTTTTTTTTTTTTTTTTTTTTTTTTTTTTTTTTAAATAAATATAGTACAATAAGGATTCTACATGGCACTATAACAAACCAATACTTTTTTTCCTGAGTAGTGGTGCATGCATCGCGAAGAATGAGGAAAAATCTCAGTTTTGTTTTGTTTTTATTATTTATTTTGTACACAAGTCTATGTATGCCCCAAAAATTGTTAGAATTAACCACTGTGCATACGCACTTGTTGATGTAAGTGTTTCAGAGAGGAATGCAGAGATAACAAAAATATTACCACAAAGTCCTGGTACTCAATGATGCTTCCTGCATAACCACGACTGACAGTCACTTTCAGAACATACCTGTAGGAAGCAAATAAACCAACTGTTGTAACATAAGTTGTCTATTAAAACACCATATTAACCTTTTACATATCAAAAAGGTACACAGTTAAGTTTGTTCTTACAAATTGATTGAACTGACTTGTAACAACAAACTAACAAAGCATCAGCAGAAATATTCAACAAAAAGAATAAACAGGGATTGACCACAAAATAACTCAGATTAAATAATTGCATACCTAAGCCTCACATTCACCCCATTATATGTCTCGTAAGGCATTTCTACTGTAGAAAACTCAAATGGGTATGTTTTTCTTTCATATATTTCTCCAGGAACATCCAATTCACGTACTGCAAGCAACAGAATTCAGAATCATGAACAAAATAAAACCAATATGTCTTCTTTTCTTTTTCAAGATAGACAGTCTTAACATTGCCAATGAGTTCAAAAATTAATCATTTACATTGGCTGGCTTAATTACAAAAACTATAAAATTTTTAGGCCCTTAAAATGATAAAATGATAAATGAGAATGGTCGTAATAGAGCATATGACAAAAAATTTTAGGATAATTTTGGTGACAACTCTCCAACTCCAAGTGCCACAAGCAACACCAATGTTTCAAAAACCAATCCAGTCACTGAACTAAAAAAGACACAAGTCAGCGCTCATGAATCAAAAAGAACAAACTGCAGACAGAACGAAGAGTCAGAACAATAATAGTATTACATATACATTTTATTGGATTTTTATCATTTCTGAAAAATTCTTTATCATTTCTAGAAAAATAAACAACATAAAAGGCTTAGTTATAGCAAATAAGAAATTATACATAATGCCACATATATGAGTGATAAAAATCAGTTTTCTAACAAAGATAAATAGAAGAAAATACCCAAAAAAAAAAAGAGAAAAGTATATTTAAAAAAAAAAAAAAGAGCAAACAAATGCAAGGTAAGCTTTATGTGTGTGCATGTGTGTGTGTAAATATGTCTAAAATAGAACAAGATGCATGGTAGACTATTTTTCCATTTAATAATAGAAATATAAAAGAGTTAATAATAAAATGAACAACTGGTTAGTGTTTGTTAGATCATACTCCCTTCGTTTCATAATAATAGTCGCTTTAGAATGTTGTACACATATTAAGGAAGCTATCAAATAGTTTCAATTTTTATTTAGATGGACAAATATACCCTTATTTTATCATTAAAGATAATAAGTATTGCATAGAAAATGGAAAAGAAAAAGAAATTAGAGATGAGGGTAAAATTGGAAACAAGATAATAAATGCTGTATAGAAATCTTAAAATGATAATTAATTTGAAACAAAGATTTTTTTCTAAAACGACTATTATTACGAAACAGAGGGAGTAGTTAAAACTGCTTTTGGCAAAAATAACCCCAGGATGCTTCAAAGAAAAGTATCCAGCTTTTGCAATTAAGATAGCAAAAGCATTCCAAGAAGGTGACATGGTGATGGTTCACATTAAGCCTGAACGGTTTCCTAAAGGTACTTTCAAGAAGCTTCATTCAAGGAGGTCCTTTCAAGGTTTTGAAGAAAATAAGCTCAAATGCTTACGTTCATGTGCTGCCTCAAGACAAGAATATCAGTAATATCTTCAATATTGAAGATCTTACTTCATATCATGGTCAAGATGATGATGTGCCTAATAAAGAAGTTGATGATGAGCTAGGCTTCCTCCATTACCTCGTCTCAAAGAACAAATAGAAGATACTGTCGATTATCAAGTGGTTTCTACTAGAGGAGGTGGTTATCAAAAGTTTCTAGTCCAATGGGTAGGTCGTCCACAATCCAATTGTACTTGGATAACTGAAGAAGAGCTACAAAGGCTTGATCCCAACCTTTATGATCGTTTTCATGCTTTTAACTTGTCAGGGTCGAGTTTTTTGGAGCATGATGGCAGCATGTTTACAAACGTCGTGCCAAACAGTGTTCAAATGCTCAAGCGCTTCTTCGGAACATGTTGGATGATAGGGAGGCTGAATGGGAAGTTTATTAAGCCTGGTTTGATGCAGGAATCCTGATTAATTGAGACTAGGGGTATTTCTGTAATTTCCAGCATTGCTGGAACCTTTGTTAAATTTTTATTTTAGTTTTTTATTCAGTCTGATTTAGGAGTCCTAGTAGGATTAGTATTTCCTAGTTAGTTTATAATAGTCCTAGAGTCCTAGTTTAAGATTCCTAATCCAAATATGATTAGAATTAGTTTCAAGTCTACATATACCTAGGCTCGTATCAATTGTTATTCAGTTTTCATATTCAATAAAAATAATTTTCCCGCAAATTATTGCCAAGAATTGTATGACTCAATTCGCCCTATGTGCTGACTCCTAGGTTTTCTAAGTGCCAACTCTCAGATTTTTTTTTTTTTCTATTTTCTTTTCCTTTAATTCAGATCTGAATTCCTGTGGGATCAGACCTGGAACTTAGTTTAAAATCCTCAAGCTAAATTGCCTAAGCTGTCCTACATCAGCTTTGATCAACGCATCCAAAGAGCACTTCTATCTCAAAAGTAGCCCCAAATAAGTTTTTCCGCTACATGTTGCATGAAACAAGTTTTAAATCATGGTCGCATTGTAGACGTGTATTTAAAATGGCATGAAGTATTCAAGCTCCTAAAAATATATGCTCAATCTTTTTCATCTTAAATGCAAAATCCAGCAAATTATTGGCCCTGTTTCCTCCAAATTGGACTTAGTAACTGTTGGTCAAAATGATAGCTGGATTTTTTATTTTTTTTTTTAAACTAATGATAGCTGGATTTTAACAATAAAATTAAAATTTTAAAACAACCCAAGTAGGATTGATAGTTGGTTCACAGGCTCTTTGGTCTGAATGGCTGTTCTAGTCTAGGTTTCAAACTATTGCAATTAATATAAATGAAGTTCCTAAAATAAATAGAGAACATACAGAATTTATAATAGATGTAAAGTCCCCAAATAAATAGAGAACATACAGAATTTATAGTATAAGTAATTATAGAGAAATAGAATACTCACCAAGGGAAGTAAAGTCATAAAAATTGCCTCTGTCAAAGTACATCTCTGCAAAGTGGAATAATTTGTTATCAATTTCACTACACGCAACAGTCTTAAATCTTTTGAAAGCAATTAAGTGACAAATTACTGAACTGAATGCAGATAATGACACAAGTTAAACTGAACACGATAAAAAGCAATCTGGTTTCAATCAACTAAAGCACTGAACAGTTCAAGCACACAAGTTGTCTAAGCTGGAGGAAGCCATTGTTGTACATTTTACAAATAAATAGAACCACCATCCGCATTATGCCAGGAGATAAATGGAAAAGCGCCTTCAAGACCCAAAACAGATTGTATGAATGGGTAGTCATATGCCCTTTAGATTGTCCAATGCTCCCAGCACCTTTATCAGGGTTACGAGCCATGTCATGTAACCTTTCGTGAGCTTATTTTTGGTGGATGATTTATGACTATGGTCAATTTGTATAGTTCATTAGAAAATCCTCAGGCATATCTCATGTACATACAGGTTGTAAGGGGTGGGGCCAGTGGGCAACAAGTTAGCATAAAATCCCTATGATGGGAGAAAAGAATAACTTCAGCCACAAAGTAAAACACCAGCTTTATAACCTTGAAAAAAAAAATTAATGTGGGTTGAGATAGCTAGCACAACGTATTTTTTAGAAATGGATGATGAAGAAGAAAAGAGGATGCAGAAGAAAATGAAATAGCTGAGAAGAGAAAGGGAAAAAAAAAAAGAGGAAGAAAGAGAAAGAGAGGAAGGATGATCATGGAGAGAGAGCTGAACTGATTCCTATAGCTCGATGGGATTATAATTCATGAATGAAATTACATAGGCCTTCTTCACTAAATGTAATCTCTAATTCACTAAATGTAATCCCTAATTGGAAAAAGAAAAAAAAATTAATAATTGAGATAGCTTAAGTTATCACAAACAAACTTTGATAACTCTTTAAAAAACACAACAGACTTGGGATGAAGAAGGAAAGAAGTGCAACATCAAACCTTCCCTGGAAGTAGCCCTAAACCAGATGGAAAAGAAAAGCTGAGTAATTGAAGATTAGAATTAAAGCTAAGTTGAGTAATTGATTTGAATTAAGTTTAGTAATTGGCTCTCATCTTTTTGTTGTTTTCTATATTAGATAGAAAATTTCAGACTCTAAAACATTCTTGTATGTTTTGTCATCTGGTATGTTTTGTCATAAACCCTTCTAACTTCTTTACTTCTTTCCTATTTGCGTTTCTAGTGTTCATATTTCCCATTTCCTAAATTTCATTTGGAAGGCTAAAGTATTGTCTAAACTTATGGCTTTTGTGTGGTTAAAAGTCCTCCACATGGGGAAAAAAAATTTGACTTATTGTGATGACCTAATAAGGTAAAGATACTATCTTTATTCTTTTCATCTATAGGTTTTACACTGCTCTTTAATTTGGTGAGTGAAATTACTAGAAGCATAGTTTTGCGCAACTACATTGAGAGATTTATTGCTAACAAATCTTAGGGTTTTCAAAACGAGATTATAAATCTACATTGATATGTTGAACTTGATGCAATTTGGATAAGTTGGCTAGAGAGAGATGCCAAGTTAATTTGAGGTCAGATATGTTTATCAAAGTTTCATAAGATAGAATCAAAGTTTCATAAGATAGACTATCTTTTTATTTTCTGTTAGAATATAGATATATTTAAAGAGGTTTCCCTTGCTGATGTTTAAAAAATCATAAAGCTTTGCTTCATTGATCTTTTCTTTCTTCTTTCTTTTAATTTATTTAGACAAGAATATCTTATGATCCTCCTCATAATTATAGCATCCTTCTTTTCTACATAAGCGGTCCCAGAAATATTCACTATTGAGCCATCAGCAATATACTATCCTGAATTAGCCAGAATTTATTAAAAGCATGAATTGAATGGGACATCAAAGCAAAATGTAATGCATTTGAGAGATATTAATGCTATTCTTTTACTGGAAATTTAGGGATGGAGACTAGAGAAGTCATGCAAAAACTCACCTATTTGACCAAGAAGCTCAACTTTGATGCCATTGTGTTCAACCTTCTTTCCTTGAAATGGCTCTATTGAAATCTAAAATGACACCATAAATTTTCGAAGTATCATATCAATAATGCCAACTGGGAAACCTATAAGATGTTTCACCATAATCAATAACATATACAAAAATACTATTAAGCAGAGCACCTTTCCAGCAATATTTTCTTGACTTTGGAAAAGTGGAACCATAACTGTTTGACCATTTTCCTTCTTCATTGGAACCTATATGCAGACATAAAGATACTAACATCATCAGACACATAAAAAAAAAACCTCGAATGTCACAGAATATGATCCAATATTTAGAGCATATTAATATTCACATTAGTGCCAAAAATGCAAGAATAAATTGATTTAAAGTAAAGCCCACAAGTCAATTCAGTTTTTTACTCCCAAATAACTTTGCAAGCAATCCCAACATAACTAAAACATAAATTCATTAAACTGCCGCTTAGTTTAATATTATACTTTTCTTTTTTTTTTTTTTTTTATTCTGAAAATAAATTATCCCTACATTAGCAACTCAACACAAAACCATAAAAAATTAGTAGGGTACCTGCTTGCGAGTTTTTCCATCTGTAAATGTGATGGAAATATTACATGCTGGTTTGAAAGCTCCAATAAGGTAATTCTATGGTAAGGGAAAGAAAATAAAAATTCGTAATCACCAGAAAAAGAAATTCCAAAATAATAATAATAAAAACAACCATGCAGTGAGACCTCACCATCTTGTTTATAGTCCAACCCAATTCTAACGCCCTGTTCAAAACACATTTTACCAATTATCTTAGTTAGTTTTTAGACTAAAAAACTATTCCATTACAGAAACACCAGTGACCAAAACTATCCAAGCTCAGATTTTTTTTTTAAAGAATTACCACAAACATTAACATCATAAGCTTTACATTGCTAATAAATCATGTAAAATGAAAAAAGTTGATTTGTGATCAAAGGGAAGCAATAGGTACCACCATGAAATTGCATTGTAGAAAATTAAATACATTCGAATTTGGGAAATGATCGACGTACCTTTAGATATTAGCTTACAGAGAAAAATCAGAGGCGATTGATTTAGAGCTAAAAGAGAATTAGAGAAAAGGAACAGAAAGCAAACCCTAGCTGGAGATTTGGCATATACTCCAATGTGGAATATGGTCTTTGATCGATGTTAACTTGACAGTCGCGCAAACCTGCTCTTTTTTTTTTTTTTTTTTTTTTTTTTTTTTTTTTTTTAAATTAATTAATTAGTGTATACGTATAAGATAAAAAAAAAATAGAAATAAAAATTAAATTTGCAATTTTATATATTTGCATATACTAATTTTTGTTAAACAATTGCACATTGGCTCTTTTTAAGATTTGTTATAATATAATTTGTAAAAATTAAAGTACTAAATAAAATTAATATTTAAATAAATTTTACTATTATATTTAATTAATTAATTATAGTTAATCAATTTTTGAGCAATTTGATATTGCACTAATAAGCAACTAAAACAATATATTAACAACTATCCATATTTCATTACTGAAAATTAATTTTCTAAATAATTTAGTGCAAACTAAATTTTTTAAATTTAAAAAAATTGAGTATCTGTAAAATTTTATAAATAAAATATTTAAGTCAAATTTAAGTAATGTACATGATACACAGAATATAAAAATTCTAAAATTTTTATTTAATAAACATATGTTTTAATCTATATGTAAAAGAATAAAAATTTGATTAAATTTGATAATTTCTAAAGTTGAATATTAAGAAGTTTAATTTTAATATAGCAAATTAGATCATGGATCTGAGATAATGGTGCATTATGGTCTCAGTGTACATATTAAGTATAATATATGTAGTAAAAAACTTTAAAAAGTCTACTTGATATAAATGGTAAACACACTAGCATAGATTTCTCTTAAAACTGTCTGGATTCGAGTCCTAGGTATAAATATTATTTGTTTTTTTTTTCTTTTTTCAATTAATCCTTTTTTTTCCTTTTTAGTTGATCTAATTTTTTTCTTTTTGAGTTATTTTTTACTTTTTGAGTTATTTTTTTCCTTTTTTAGTTATTATTTGTTTCTTGGCTTTTCTTTTTTGCCTTTTTTTTATTTGTTTGTAATATTTATAATTAAAATTATTTTTATTTTATTTTATTTATCTAAGAAAAATATTATATTAATAGTTGGATTTTTTTATTTGATTCTTATAATGATAATTAATTTTAATGTCATTAATTTTTCAATGTAAATTTTATTTATAAATTTTAACATTTTTATGGGTAATTTTTTTAAATGTTTTTAATGATAATTTAACAAAAAGATATATATCATATTTATCTTTTTTATGACAATGGATTTTTAAAAATCAAATTTTTTTAAATAATAATAAATTCATTGAAAATTTACCGTAAAATATAATTTATATAATAATAATAATATTTACTGTTTATAAGCAACATATTCATTAAGTATTACTTATAAATTCATCAAATATATAGTATATATTTATCATTTGTAAACTATATATTCATATTAAATTTTAAATTATCAGGTTTATTAGATTTAAAATTTAGATTTATCACATAAAACTATCAAATTCATTAGATATAACAATTAGGTTTATCATATATCATATGTAGATTTATTATTTTTTACTGTCAAATTCATGATTTAATTATTCTATAATTTAATTTTATTCATTCCTCATATTTATAATTTTCATTCTTTAATATTTTTAATATAATTATGAAGTTTATTATATTTAAAGTTTAAGTTCATCATATATAATTATCAGATTTATTAGATATAATGTTCAGATTCATCATATATTACATACAGATTTATTATCTTTTACTATTAAATTCATGATTTAATTATTATATAATTTAATTTTATTCATTCATCATATTTATAAATTTTCATTTGTTAATATTTACATATAATTATGAGATTTATTAAATTTAAAGTTTAGATTTATTACATATAACTATCAGGTTCATTAGATATAACGTTTAGATTCATCATATATTACATGCAGATTCATTATATTTTACTGCCAAATTCATGATTATAAATCAATACTAAATTTTTTTTTATTAATCAACAATTAGCTCTGTTACCTAAATCGAATAGAATTCAAAGCAATATAAATAATAAATTCATTAAGTATTACTTATAAATTCATTAAATTTATGTTATAGATTCATCATTTGTAAATTGTAAATTCATTAATTATAATATAAGAGAATAAAATATATTTTTTAAAAGTGATAAATTTATATTTTATATGTTATGAACATATACTTTATAACTAATAAGCGTATCCTATGTGATTTATGAATTTTAATATATTAGTTTCTAATCATAAAAATTTTAGATATTATTTTAATAATAAAAATATTACAACAAAATTTTAATATCATAAAAAAAATAAAAATATTAATTTATAATTAATTTAAATAAATAATAATATAAATTATTAATTAAATTAATTTTATATAAATTTATAGAAAGTGAATTTTATTTGATGCATTAAATGATTTGCCTAAAAATATAAAATAATATTTAATAACTCTATTAATTTTATCAAATTCAACATAAATAAGAAATAAAACTAATAATTTTATAAAAATAAATAAAAAAATATTTATAAAAAAATTCAATCATTAATGTAATTTTTTTCTTATAGAAATTAATATAAATTTGATTAGAACAATTAGACAAATAAAAAAATTCAATCATTAATATAATTTTAATTGAAAATATTACAAATAAAAAAAATAAAAAAAGAATAACTTAAAAAGGAAAAAAATAAAGAATATATAAAAAAAAATCACTAGCTAGGATTCAAACCCGCCACCTTAATTATATATATTTATTATGTTAACCAACTAAACCAATTAACAATTTTGAATTTGGCAAAAAAAAAAAATTAACAATTTTGAAATTTTTCTAACTCATATAATAACAAATGTTTTAGATTCAGATCCATAATGCAATATAGATCAAGGTCCATGATATAATAACCCCTTTAATATAATAATTTAATTAAATAAGTAAAACTCGAATTCAACTCTATTAAAATTGAGTTAATTTCAAGTACATAATCAATTCATCTATAAAATAAAGTGACACTAAATAATCAATCGAATTATTTAATTTAGTTTTTTATTAACACACATGGCATATTATAATTATATATATACTTAGTTAATTGATTATTAAAAATTATAATTTGAATAAAATGTTAAATTCTTATTAATATAGAAAATTTAGAAACAGGATCAAATTATTTACAAATTAATAAACTAAATTTTAAAAATATGAATATAATTTTTTTTTTGCAAATTTTCTTATATTATCTATTTTATCACAATGGCAAATCATATATATATATATATATATATATATGATAACATTCTAGCTTCCATTAAAGCATAGGCATTTATTTACTTTTTTTTATAGAAATTTTAATCATAATTAAAGTTAAGAATATGATATCGTTGTTCAGTTGCATTGCATAAATATATATATATATATATATATATATATATATATATATATATATATATATATATAGTAAAATATTCTTATTTGTTATTTATTAATTATAACTCTTTTAATGATTTGAACAATAGAATTTTAATCAAGCGAAAATTTTGATGTGCAAATTTTTAGTGATATTACTAACAAATTAAATATTTTATTCAATTATTTTTCATCTTTAAGTTAGCATATGAGCTACATTTTTTCTTTTATTTTTATTATTGTCTTATTTTAATCAAGATTTTTTATAATAATTAAAATTATGTATTAATTAATTAATTATTGTTTTCTAAGATCCAATCAATAAATAATTATATTGATCCAATTTAAATAAACAATTAGTAAGCAATCAATAAAGAAATTCCTAAATAAATTTATTTCCCCTTCTTCCATATTTAAATGAGTATATTAACTAATATAGTATAACAACATATAAGAGCCTCTTAGTAATTTTTTTGTTCACTCTCCTATTTTCACCATGAGCTTTGAACAATTTGACTCGTTAGTATAAACTTAGTTTGTCATGTTCATTTAAGTTTAATGTTTTCTTCTTAAATAGATGGACAAATTCATTAATTAATTATCTTACAAGTACAATTAGTTTTAATCTATATTAAACTAAATTACCTAATCATAATTGGTTATTAATATTTATTAATTTTACAATTTTATAATTTTAATGACCAATAATTGAGGATTTTTATTTATCATTTAATATTTTAATTAAAATAAAAATACATTTCGGATACCAAATAATTATAAAAGAATGTAAGTGATTTTGATTTGACTTCACAAAATAATTTTTATATTGTAAAAGTTATCACTAATCCATAATCATTTATTACTTTTTTTTTTATGTTTAATATTAATTATATCCTAAAATTGAAGCAGGGGTAGAATTAAAAATTTTATCATGGTAATCATAATTCTACCTGAAAACAACTGATCACTTTTTTTCTTTTTTTGGCACTGGTTTTCTTACTTCCATAATTAGAGTTGTGCATGGTTCGGATAAAGTCAGGGATTGCAAAATCTCTATATTGAACCAAAATTTTAGGGATCACAAAAACCAAGGCCCTAATCCTGACTTATACCGTCATTTCAATACAAGTCAGTTTGGTTATTCTAGGTAATGGTTCAACCCAATAGAGTTCAAGTACAGGGGATTTTGGGTAATTATGTCAAATTTGACTCTGATAAGATATATTTCGACTTTAATATAGTCAAATTGAACCATATTGAGGTCGAACTTGACTTTAAAAAGGTTGAATTCAAACTTATGTAATGATAAAATTTGTCATATTTAGTTTGGAATTCATAAATTTATTTCAATCATATCAGACAATCACGAGCATTCAGTAATATTGAAATATATATGAAATTAAGAAGAAATAGAAAAAAGCGTAAATCACCAAACATTATATATAATAAAAAACACAATACTTAAAAATTAATATTTTTTAATTAAAACATAAAAACATAACTACTTCAAAAACATAAAAACATAATACTTAATATTATAATTAGAAAATTAGAAAATAAATTATTTAGAGGGTGCAAGCTGGCTAGCTGGCAAGACTAGAGAGTGAAGGAGGCACTAGTCATATTCCACTGGGACCAAGGGCAACGTTATCTTCAATCTAGCCCTCAGTTGCATTCTTCTCCTCTATCACCTTGAGATATATCTCATAAACAGCCGTGAGAGAATGATAGATTCCTAGCATTTTGTCTTTAACGTAATCTACTTGCACATCTGACATATCCCTATGAATGTACTCCCTCACTTTAGCCCTCAAATTATCATAAAACTCCTTGGTCTTGATATACATCAGTTTTTTTATATAGATCACTGTAGGGAGT
Organism: Reutealis trisperma; assembly: GCA_947687605.1. Taxonomy (NCBI): domain Eukaryota; kingdom Viridiplantae; phylum Streptophyta; class Magnoliopsida; order Malpighiales; family Euphorbiaceae; genus Reutealis; species Reutealis trisperma. The sequence continues at coordinate 54,497 of CANTUT010000099.1, read as the reverse complement.
TTTCTTGGGGTTGGTTAGATAGGGATTGTTGAATGCCATTTCAGTACAGAGATTGATGAATAAAACAAAATATGGAAGATTAGAAAATGAGATGAAAGATCTTGTAAGCGAAAACAACACTATTGGTGCCTTTTTATAATGAAAATTTTATGATTTTTCTATTTATCAATACATTGTATACACATACAATTATTGCAAATTTTTTTGAAAATACGAACAGTCATGGCGTTTTTAATTTCCCAAGAGATTTACTTCATTTCATTGGTTGAATTAAAATCTCTTTTTAATTATATAAATTTAATTTACATAATTTTAATAGTTCATTGAATTTTAAGTAATTAAAAAATGTAAATAATTTAAAATTATTTTATTAAATAAGTTGAGTTCAACCTGGATAATAGTAATAGATATATTTGAATTTGACTATAATAAGACTGAATTCGAACATAATAAGATTGAGTTCGAATGTATTAAATTTGGTGGAATTTGACCTTATTTAACATCGATGAGTTTAACAGTGGCACAGGGTGAAATTTGACTTGTATTAAAGTCAAATTAGACTAAATAGGTGTTGAGTTCAACATTAATTTAGTTGAATTTGACTGTATTAATTTTAAATTCAACGTTGAATTAAATATTATTAATGAGAGATCGATCAAATGACCAAATGATTTAAAAAAAAACACATATTATTGAAAATCAATAGCATCATAATATTATATTATTTCTAATTCACATTAATAGAACTATAAGAGTTGATTATTAGTTTATTATAGCATTACAAAGTTATAGTTTCACATTATATAATTGTTCAATTATATAATCCAATATTCCATTGTTTAATCATCCACATTCAATCCATTCCCATGAATTGATGAAGAAATGAGATGGGTTAACTTACCATTGCATTAAGTAAACAAGAGGCAGGCATTTAGTAAACATCCGGCATGCAGCAAGGCAGGCATACATTAAGGAAGGAAATAACAGCATGAGGTAATAAGAACAATAGCATTAGACTAGCAGACAAGACTAGCATAAATGTAACACAACAACAATAAATAAATTACCAAGTGAAACAAAAAAAAAATAAATATATGATCTCAAAAGGCACAATTGTATTAAGATTGAATTCGACATCATTATGGTCGAATTCCACCTAATATAATATTATATTCTCAACCATACTGCTCTGCCTCGCTTTTTGAATAAAATATATGTCGATATCATCATCTGTTATGCCATCAAGTATGAGATGAGTAGAGTACATTGATGTGCTAGATCCTATTTGATTATCCTTTACTTTATACTCATCAAGCATATCCTTGAGAGCCCTTTTTACCCTAGATACAAGTTTTGATGCCTCACACTCACCATAATAATTATTGTACTTAACCCTTAGGTACTCCATTTTATACTTAAGATCTAACGCCAATACAACAAATAGCATAACATTCATTTTATCTAAACTGCCCCAGTATTTCTCAAATTTGGCTATTATGTTATTGCCCATAAATGCAAGCGCAGAATCAGGGCTACTTTCTCACACTTCTAACTCTTTAAGTATTTTAAGAATTTCAAGAAAGTATAAATTAGATGTAGAGTATAGAGTGCTAGAAATTTTGCATGTAGCATCATAAATTTTTTTTAGGAACCTAATAATTCTCCTTGCATTATCCCAACAAATTCATCAGGCAACTCCTCCTCAAACTTAATTGTTAACTTGTGATCTACCTCTTGCATCTTTTCAAATATCGTTTGATACCCTATTGCAGTTTGTAACATGTGATGAGTAGAATTCCACCTTGTTGAACAATCTAAACACAATGATGCTTTATTGGTGATCTTAAGTTTGTCACACCACTCCCTAAACTGGACTTTTCTTTGTGAGCTGCTCTTAATGCATACTATCACATCTTTGATCTTAGAAATTGCCTTCGAGACAAACTCCATCCCATCCCTCATAATCAATTGAAGGATCTGAGCACAATGCCTTATATGAAATGTTTTCCCAGCCAAAACAAATGTATCTTTTTTCAATAATTTTTTTTTCAATGCAAGCACAACAATGTCATTGCTTGATGCATTATCAACAGTTATACACATTACCGTACTGATTCCCCATTCTTTTATACAAAACTTAATTGCATTTCCAATATTCACTCCCTTATGACTCTTAATGAAACAAAAATTCAGAATTCTTTTATGCAAATTCCATTCATTGTCAATAAAATGAGTAGTCAAACACAAATAAGATGAATTTTTAATAATTGTCCATATATCAGTTGTTAAAGGAACTCTTTGACAATTACTAGCAATGAATGCCTTTAATTTCTACTTTACTCTCACAAATAATTTATAACAGTCCCTAGCTATAGTGAACCTAGAAGAAATGATAAACTCTAGACAAATTGCTTCCATAAAATATCTAAACCCTAGTCTCTCAACAAATCTAAATGCTAACTCATCTCTAATTATTATTTTAACTAATGCATCCCTAAAAGCTTGTTGGCCAAAAGTCCAGGTTGTCAATCTTTTTCCCCCAGGAGATTGCTCCTGAAAAGTCAGTGTACGATGACTCTTATCTTTTCCACCCTTGTGCAACTCAACCAATGCTTTTTTATCTTGAATTGGAAACTTCCTACAAGTTCCCTTAAGTGTTTCCAAAGGCCCAAAGTGTGATGATCACTTTTTCCCTGATAATCCTTCTTACATCACACATACTCAATCCTTCCAGTCTCATTTTCCTCATTGTCATATAACTTTTTAAAATGATTCCAAATATTAAACCTAATTCTTTTACTACTAGGAGGAGTAATGATAGTGTCAACTTGTGAATCCTCAAATTTGCACCATTGGGATCCAACCACAGCTTGACACCTGCTAAGATTAATGTGCTACACAAAGCCAGTACGATGGTCTCGCTAGTCGGTTAATAGGCAAGGGTTAAGGGGGCGGCAGCCCTTGCGGGTTAACAAGCAATGCCCGATTGAAAAAATAAATTTTCTTAAACTTGCACCTTCAGACAACCAAAACTCAATTACGAACCTATAGAATCAAATTGGGCATAAATCAGATAAAAAATGGATGAGAATCGGCCAAAAAAGAGGTGTCGCAACCTGTGGGCCAACTACAGCAACTGGTAGTTGATTGCCGCAGCCCTTGATCAATTGCCATAGTGCATTTTTCTTGATCCCACACCGAAAATTCACTGTTTTAAGCCCCCAGACTCCCCTATAAATACCTTGCACCTCCTAACAACTTCCACACACAATTACATACTTCTATACTCTCTCTTAAGCCTTTTAAACCCTATTTCTAAGCCTCCCAATCATCAAAACCCTTTTTCTAAATCTCCTAATCTTTAAAATCCCATTTCAAAACCTCTTCCATCATATAAAAACTAATTCATAAGCCTCCTAATCACCTTAAACCCTATCTCTAAACCTCTTTATCAAGAAAATGTGTGATTTAAGTTCTTCCTTTCAAAAGGAAATCGTGGTACTCAAGTTAGGGTATGATTCAAGTCTCTCCAAGAAGAGTTTGTGCTATTCAAGAGTCCTTCTTCCAAAAGGAGTGCTCATGCTATCCCCAATCCAAGGTGGAACTTAAATCCGGTGCCAAGCTCATTCCCTACGTTCCTCGCCCCTAAAAGCCTAAGGTAAAAGTTCTTTCCTTTTCCTTTTTAATTCCAATTTCAAGATCTAAATTTGAAAAGATCTAATTTTTGTTAATTAAAATCTGATCTAATTAACGAATCCTTAAGCCTTTAAAATCAATTAAAACATGATAACAAAGGCAATAACTTAAAAACCCCTCCTTTGCTATAAGGAGAAACTGCGTGGGGTTTGATTCCCATTCAAAGGGATACGTAGGCATGCTGTCTCTAAAGCATCAACTTCATTAAAATTAACAACTTCTTTTCTCTATCACCTTCTTCACATAGTTTAGGGTTGAAATTGCTTTTCTTAAAAGAAAGTCGAAACCTTAGTTCTTTTTATTACAATTGTTTTATTACTTTTTCTTACTTTAGTTGTTTAGTTTATATTTAGAAAATGTGTGCTTTTTCTATAACCCATAAGGGCTAAAGGAAAAATCCCTTGATTTTGACATTTTGACTTGTATTAATTTTAAGTAGTTTTCTTTATTTTTCACATTTTGTAATTGTAATTATTTAACATTTGCCATGCATCGCACGAATAATATTTATTTCATGTATCATATTATATCTGTTTATGCATACATAAAAACTTCCTTTTTTTTTTTTTTATAAAAGCTATTTTGTATTTAAGCCAAACTAATACAAAAAGTTTTAACCAAAACCTAGTCTTCGAGCCCTCTTTGATCATTCCAGGACTAGTGCTTTCTTCTTGGGATAAATGATATAATTTTGGAGTCAATCAAATTAGGTTTTTCCTTTAATTTTCCCGACTAAAATAAACAAAATTAAAGTGGTGACTCCTTTTGCAAATTACAATTTACAAATAATTTTCTGAACTTATAGCGAGTTCCAACCGTGATCGTTTCTCCCAAATTAGAATTTTGATTCCTTTAGCAGATCGGGTCAGTGCTTGGACGAGGCCTCACAGTTAACAACTTCATTGAGGACCCCAAAATCTTTTTCAAAATACAAGATGAAAGTGGACTACTCTTACTAAAATAAAAAGTTTGGCTTTTTAGTACAAAATAGCTTTTTATGCATCACTACATTAGGATCCTTGTCCAAAACGTAGTTTCTTAGGAAAACAAAGGATAGAAAGTAACATCGAGTGGGCAACCTTTCTTAGGTTTGATTGCCAATAGTGAAATAATCCAGTTCGCAATGTATATTCTAATCCTTTTAGAGGTGTAATGAGTATGCAAGTACCACTGGACTCACGTGAGATTGCTCGACTCACATGTAGTTAGGTATATCGCATCTCTAGTGTGACAGATTCCTTTTCAAGCCACTCTTACCTTTTCATGTAATGGCTCATAGAATCTTCCTTTAGGATTGTATGCACCATAATACTAAACTTGGTATTTCATGAAGTCTTTTTCAATCATTCATACATACATGCATGCATGGCTTAAACCTTGTAAAGAGTCAAGAACCTATTCGAACATCTTTACACCCAAAACCTATAGTCCACCTAAATCCATCGTCAAAACCCAAAACCTATGGTCCACCTCAAGCCATTGTTAAAAATCCAAACCTATGTCAAACTCATGGTAAAAATAAACCCATCTATGGTACCCTTATCTATAATAATTATCCCAGCTAAACACTATCCTAGCTTTATTCTTTACAACCATTATACAAGCTAAACACCGACCTAATTTCGTCTTTTATAATTCTTACCTAAGCTAAATACTGACTTAGTTTTCATCTTTCACAATTCTCACCCAAGCTAAACACTGGCTTAGTTTTCATCTTTCACAATTCTTACCTAAGCTAAACACTGACCTAACATTATCCTCAACCATCCTTTCCAAAGCTAAACACTGACCAAACTTCATTCTTTTCCACAATCCTTACCCAAACTAAACGCTAACTTGATTTCGTCTTTTACAGTACCATCCAAACCCATGGCCCATCTAAGCTTATGGTCTAGCCTAATTAAACCCATTATCCAACTGTCGCTAAACCCATGGTTCACCCAACATCCAAATCCATAGTACATCCATAACCCAATCACAAAACCTATGGTCATACTGTGCTTAAGCCCATAGTAAACCATTCATCATAATTCCAATTATTTGAGGCTAAACTCTGACCTAGCCTTCCAAAATAAACTTTGGTTCATCAAGGCTAAAATCTGACCTAGCCATCTAAAGCTAAATTTTGACCTAGCTACTCAAAACTAAATTTTGACCTAGCTATTCAAAGCTAAAATTTGACTTAGCCACTCAAACCAAAATGCCAACCTAGTTTTCAAAACTAAAATCTGACCTAGTTCCCCTAGCCAAATGCTGACCTAGCTAACATCATACACCTCCACCCTTATCTTTACCTATACACCATCAACTTAACCATAAGACATCATCATCCATCACCATTAAACCTAAGGTCCTTGGTTCATCATACCCCATAACCATTTTTTCTAAAACTTGATACTAATCTAACACCTTTTCCTTTTCATAAGGTTGCCAAGATGTCTACTAGATTTGACAAAGATGTCATAAATAAGATTCTAGCGAAACTATTAGAGCAATAAAGAGAGATGTTTAAGAGACAAACGACCCAAATCTAGGCTCAATTGTAAGACTAAAAAGAGGCCATACTAAATGATGTCCAAGCCGTGCTAAGTTGGGCTGGCATAAACCAAACCCTAAGTCCCACTCTCCAGAATCCACTCAACCTAGACCAAAATCTGACATCGGTTCAGGCACATGCTTTTGCTTCCTCCAAGCCAACCTCTAAAACCAGACCTAACCCCGAGCTTGGAGTTTTCCTAAACAAACTAAAAGCCATGGAAAAGTCAGTGAAAAGTTTGAAAAAGAAGGAAGGCATGATTGATACAAGTTCATTAAGCCTCTTCCTTAATGCCTGGTTACCACCAAAATTCAAAATGCCGAATTTAGACAATTTAATAGTACTACTTGCCGTAAGATCCATTTAAAGATGTACCTAGGGGCAATGCATCCCCTTGGTATCAACAATGAGCTCCTTGCTTAACTCTTTCAGCAAACCCTTACTAATGTAGCCTTAAGATGGTTTATTAACTTAGATGACACCCAAAAATAAACCTGGGAGGACATTTGCAAGGCATTTGTTGAATACTACCACTGCAATATTAAAGTGGACATTACAATAAGGGATTTAGAAAGCACTAAGCAGCTTTCGAATGAGACCTTCTCCGTATTCCTTACAAAGTAGAGGGCCAAAGCTACTCTAATGGTAAACAGGCCAACTAAACAAGAACAAGTGGATTCCAAACTATCGAGATCCCTTGTTAACACAATACCTACCCACTTTCAAAGCTTTGATCGCAATTGCATCCAAGGTTGAAGATCACCTTCAAAGTAAATCAAATACTGCCACCATTGACTTAGACATTGAGGAAGAACGTGAACCCAACATTGAAGAGTTTGACTCTAGCTAAACCTAACCTGTCTAAAATCAATCTAAGACCTCATTGGCAATAAATGCCTCTTTTACCCATCAACCTTTTAAGCTACCTAGTGAGTCAACAAGGCAAGAAAGATACCAGTCGGAGTCTATGTCATTAAAGTCTTAGTCATAGTTTAAGTCAGAGTCATCTTTTTGAGTTTGACTATCAGAGTCATCTTTTTTGAGTCTATTTGTCATAGTTATCTTTTTGAGTCTGTTGAAGTCATTCTTATTGTAATAAGGAAAGATGGCATTATTTAATAAAGTTCCTTTCTTTATTTGTTTCTTTTCATCTAATTTGAATGAAACAATGAATTTTTACACCATATGCGAAGGTCAAGAATTCATGTAAGGCCACAACAACTGATCATTAAAGATAGCCTTCACCAAAATTGTAGTTTCTTAGAAAATATTCAGATTCCCTAAGCAAACATCCATGTCACTTTCTCTCCAAGCTGACACGCCTTTGCTAAAATTTGAGAACACCAAAGCTCCCATCCCCGCTATAAGCTGGGGGCAATCCTTAATCATCATCATAAGCAAAGCATAACATATAGCCTTGTTAATTAAAAAAGGAAGGAAAACCAAAAATCCAACCAATGATCCAAACAGAATCAAACCTTTCCCAATAAGATAGAACAAATAGCCTTGCCAACCAAAAAAAAAAAAAAAAGGGAAAAAGTTCAAAAAAAATAAAAAAAAAAAAGAAGAAAAGAAAAAAAAAACAAAAGAGAGAAACTCATAAGGGTAGCTTAGACCAAGTAATCAAAACCACAAAAGCATCTTGGCCAAAAGATGGAAAGATGGAATCAACTCTAAGCAACAATTCAAGATGGAGCTCTATTTCATTCAAATTGGATTCACTATCTAGTGTGTTAGTCCTATCTTGTCCCAATATAGTCATTCTATTAGTCTTACCTTTCATAAAGTCATGTTTCCCTAAATTTGTACCCTGTTAAGTGTTTTCACCACTTTCGCTTAGAGTTTTTAGCCTATTGTGTCTTATTCTACCATTACCACATTAGTCAGAGTCTAGTCTTACCTCCTAGTCTATGTGTCCAACTTGCTAAATCAACTCACGGGGTGGCATCTTACCTATCTCCTTTAAAACACCTTTATCCCTAACTCCTTAATCAAGGCCTACTATCTCTTCAAGCGATCAACCATCCCATCCTTCCAAAGATTATACATCCTGGGTATATTATTATCAAATTCTTTGGCAAAATCTCAAAGCTTGGGCTTGTTAGCAAAACCAAGGCCCATCATTATTAAAGCCTAAGTTTCTTGGCTAAATTGCCTCCTTTGGAGAATACTTGTAGACTTCTTATCAAATTGGCTCAACTAATGAATCCACTACCCTCAATACTATATTGGGTCAACCGTTTTTACTCAAATCTTGCAACTTGAATTTTCAAGTGACAGTTCTTGACCTAAACTGAACCTAACACAACCTGACCTAATATCTTAAGACCAACCTATCTTTTTAAGGACCTACCTGACTTACCCTCCTAATATGACCAATCCTTAGCCAAGACCCTTCCCTATAAAGATTAATCCTCAACTGTAACTTTTCATGGATAAATTGGGTCAAGCTAGTTATGCTGACACCCCTCATCTTTTAGAGACATAACCCTCCCCAAATCCTTCCAAAATCAAAGCCAAACAGATAACTTGGATCCCAATCCTCCTAATATCAAGGCTGAACATATAGCTTTGCTCCTAATCCTCCTAACATTAAGGCTAAATAGATAATTTTGATCCCAATTCTTATAACATCAAAGCCAAATAGATAGCTTTGATCCCAATCCTCCCAACATCAAGGGCAAATAGATAGCTTTGATCCCAATCCTCCCAACATTAAGGCCGAATAGATAGTTTTCATCCCAATCCTTCCAACATTAAGGCCGAACAGATAGCTTTGATCCCAATCCTTCCAACATAAAAGCCGAACAAATAGCTTTGATCCTAATCCTCCCAATATCAAGGCCAAACAGATAACTTTGATCCCAATTTTTCTAACATCAAAGCTGAATAGATAACTTTGATCTTAATCTTCCCAATATCAAGGCTGAACAGATAGCTTTGATTCCAATCCTCCTAAGCATCAAAGTCATCAAAGTCGAACAAATAGCTTTAATCCTAATCCTCCTAAATATTAAAGTTGAACAGATAGCTTTGATCCCAGTCCTCCCAAACATCAAAGTCAAATAGATAACTTTGATCACAATCTCCCCAATAGTACGATTAAATAGGTGGCCTTGCTAAACTAGTTTGAATTCCTAAATCTTCCCCTTCTAGGTGGACCAAATCTCCAAATCTTAAAGTTTAGGCCGAACAAATAGCCTTGATTGAAATTCACCAAACCATCTTTACCTCTAACATTAATACCAGACAGATAATCTTAATTGAAATTCACCAAATGATCTTTACCTCTAACATTCAGGATGGATATATAGCCTTGATTGAAATTCACTAAAACCATCTTTACCTCCGAACATTTAGGTCAGATAGATAGCCTTAATTAAAATTCACCAAGACTATTGCCACATTCAACGTTAAGGTCAAACTGATAGCTATTGACAAAACGTCATTTATCATAAGGGCCCCTTCCTAAAATGTTTATATTCTTATATCATGTTTATCCTTCACAAGGTTCAATTTGCACAAAGCATGAATGCCCTTATGCATGACAAACACAAGCAGATATCACAATGCCAAAATCTAACATGGTATAACCTAAAATCTGGCATGGCATAAGAACACATAAGCCTAGAATCTAACATGGCATAGCCTAGAATCTAACATGGCATAAGAACACGTAAGCCAAAAATATGACGTGGATAAGCACAAGCCTAGAGTTTGGCATGGCATCTCTTTTCAGGGTTCACTGTCATCAGAATCAGCTTTTGCTCAAAGCCAATTCTGATAAGGGGGTAGCTGTGAACCCTCAAATTTGCACTCTTGGGATCTAGCCATAGCTTGACATCTGCTAAAATTAATACACTACATAGAGCTATTACTGTGGTCCAGCTAGTTGATTAGTAGGCAGGGGTCAAGGGGGCAATGCCCTGTTGAAAAAATAAATTTCCTCAAACCTGCACCTTTAGACGACCAACACTCGATGACAAACCCATAGAATCAAACTGGGCCTAAATCGGATTAGAAATGAGTGAGAATGGGCTGAAAAAGAGGTGCGGCAACCCACGGGCCAACTGCGGCAGCTCGCAGCTAGCTGTGGCAGCTGCACCCATCACTGTGGTTATCGCAGGTGTCCTTGTGGCTATCGCAGAAGGCTTTATGGCTGCCGCAGCCCTTGAATAGTTGCCACAGTGCTTTTTTCCTGATCCCACACTGAAAATTCATTGTTTTAAGCTCTCAGACTCCCTTTATAAATATCTTGCACCTCCTAACAACTTTCACACACAATTACATACTTTTATGCTCCCTCTCAAGCTTTCTAAACCCTATTTCTAAGTCTCCCAATCATCAAAACCTATTTTCTAAACCTCTTAATCTCTAAAACCCCATTCCAAATCCTCTTCCCTCATATAAAACCTTATTCATAAGCCTCCTAATCACCTCAAACCCTATCTCTAAACCTCTTAATCAAGAAAAGGTGTGATTTAAGTTCTTCCTTTCAAAAGGAATTCATGGTACTCAAGCTAGGGTGTGATTCAAATCCCTCTAAGAAGAGTTTGTGACATTTAAGAGTTCTTCTTCCAAAAGGAGTGCTCATGCTATCCCTGAGTCAAGGTGAAACTTAAATCTAGTACCAAGCTCGTTCCCTACATTCCTCACTGACGAAAGCCTTAAGTAAAAGTTCTTTGCTTTTTCTTTTCAATTCTAATTTCAAAATCTAAATATGAAAAATCTAATTTTTGTTAATTAAAATTTGATCTAATTAACGAATTCCTAAGCTCTTAAAATCAATCAAAACATGATAACAAAGGCAGTGACTTAAAAACCCCTTCTTCGTAAGGAGGAAGAATTGCATGGGATTTAATTCCTGTTTAAAGGGATAAGCAAGCATACAGTCTCTAAGGCATCAACTTCACTAAAATGAATAACTTATTCTCTCTATCACATTCTTCATATAGTTTAGGGTCAAAATTGCTTTTCTTAAAAGAAAGTCAAAACCTTAGTTCTTTTTATTACAATTGTTTTATTACTTTTCTTACTTCAATTGTTTAGTTTATATATGGGGAATATGTGCTTTTCCTAGAACCCATAAGGGCTAGAGAAAAGATCCCCTGATTTTGATTTGTAATAATTTTAAGTAGTTTTCCTTTATTTTTCGCATTTTGTAATTTTCATTATTTAACATTTGCCATGCATTGCATGAATAATATTTATTTCATGCATCATATTATATCTGTTCATGCATATATAACTTTTTTTTTTTTTTTACAAAAGCTATTTTGTATTTAAGCCAAACTAATCTTTTTGTATTGTTTTAACCAAAATCTAGTCCTTGAGCCCTCCTTGATCATTTAAGGAATAGTGTTTTTTCCTTGGGACAAATGGTATAATTTTGGAGTCAACCAAATTAGGTTTTTCCTTTAATTTTCCCAATAAAAATAAATAAAATTAAAGTGACGACTCCTTTTGCAAATTACAATTTACAAAATATAATTTTTTGAACTCATAATGAGTTCCAATCATGATCGTTTCTCCCAAATGCACATTTTGTTTCCTTTAGTGGATTGGATTGGTACTCGGGCGAGGCCTCGCACAACTATATTATCTTCTTGCTGATTCCCATAATCAATTTGCATATGATGATCATCATTAGTTCCACTAATTTCATTAGAAAATATTTGACTTGGAACTATTGCAAGAGATGAAATTGAATCAACTGTGCTGGATATGGATTGCTAAGCAACTGATGGCACATCTTTTATACTTCCACCAAGGCCTCTTTCTACTGCTAGTGTCCTTCCACTAAGGCCTTTACTTGATGCTAGTGTCCTTCCACCAACTTCTCTTCCACTATTAGGGTTTTTCTTAGTAGAGTTCTTTGCCATTTCCTATTATAGCAAATGATACATAACAATCCAATAAACATATTATTAATATAGTCCAGTAAAAAAAATTTTGATGGAATTATAAAGATAGAATAAAATCTACCTTTTAGTTGAATTTGACTTTAACATAGTATAATTTAACCTTATTATAGTCGAACTTGACCTTATTCAAGGTTGAATATGACCTCGTTAACATTTAGATGAACCTCATTATAAAAAAAAATTCCATATCATTTCATTTAATAATAAAAATATGAAAGAATATTGGGCGCAAATTAAGCGAAAGCAACAAGGTGGGAGAAATTTCAAACAATTTAAAATTTCACTTTCACCTAAATGAGTCTAATAAACATTCAAACAATCTATTACTTAGTGTGTAAGACACATAAGAAAGAAAGAAGATCAAGTGGTAATCATATTAGCTCTTGAAGCCTAAGAACTTTGATTCTTCTTTCCACTCCAAAAGCTCCCCAAATGTTGAGCCTTTAGATTGTCCACACCAATCTCCACCTCCAAGGCTCACTTAGATTTGCTTAGATATTCTTAATTCTCTCTCTTGGTAGCCCAATTGAATGCAAGATCTTCTAACACAAATCCTTGATGATTTAATTTTTCTAATTGGTATGGATATATCTTTTCAATTCAAGAAACCTTTGTTCTTTCACAAAGAACAAAGAACAAGAAATATGAAGAACTCTTCATCCTTTTCTTTTCTCTCAATATTTAGTTACTAAGGTTTCTCTTAGAAAAGATGTGCATAAAACCTCCTCTCCTTAACAACATCATTTGCCTTTTATATAGCCAACAACTATGCCATTAATTAGGGGACAAATTAGATATTTAATTTGCTTTGTGCCTTATGGTTAAATAGAAAAGACCATATTACCCTTTATGGTTCTATGATTATTTCAATTAAACCTTATATAGTTAAAAGACCATTTGGACCTTGGTTCACTTTCTCTAACCCCTAAACTCATCATATGGGCTTTAGGGTTATAGAAAATCTCTAACCCCTAAATTGCCTCTCTCTATTTCTCAAATGAGCTTGGGCTATTTAGGGTTTTGTCCAAAGCTCAAAATTAATTCTTTTACCTCATCCATAGTTTTAATTAATTTAATTCTTCTCATTTATATCATATATAAATTAGAATTTAATTAATAAGAAATTATTTTGGATTTAAACTTCAAGTCATGCTAGGGTCTTTGTAAATTTAATTACAAGTTCAATCATTTTACCATTAATCAATTAATTAAACACTTTAATTAATTATTATAGTAAACCTTTTATTCTTGGAAAGTGAATACTTTTGGGTGTGTGACTTTCTAGGTTCATGTCTAATTAGCAATGGAATTGAAAAAACACTTTTCTCTACTAATATGAAATCTCTATTTCACCCTTAGTCCCATAAGTCATGAGTGATACCTAGCATTACATAGCATGACTACCTAATTAGAATGAATATGAGTGTTTAATCACTTATTCATTTCATAGATCATTGATCATAATTAATGTACACTAAAATCTCTTCATTACGAAATCCCTCATAGATTTGTCAAACCCTAATATGTTTTGATTATATGTCTATATGTCAATTCTAATTCTTGATAAAATTGATTCCTACTAGAAACCCTTTCTAATGAATCTTTACTACCTTGGCCAAGGATTTGATTATGAAGAATAATAAGATAGCATAGGATTTCTTCCTTTTTTATTCAAGTCAATGAATTCTCTCTTGGCGATCACTTACCTCCATACATAACTAGTTAAAACTATTACATACCATATACCAATACTTGAATAGCATTAGTATGTAAGTAGTAATAAATTCCAACTACCGATGAATGAGATACAATATCCCTCAAGTCAAAAGACTATATGTATAATTATGACCTAGATGATGATTTATTAACTAGTAATAAAACTCTATGTTATCATTATCTAACATCACAGTTCAATCATTCATCATATGAATATCCATATATTTATGTCAACAACATTTGTCAAACAGTATGATGCTCATTGTCTCTATAATCATAAGTATCACATACTGATTATAGATTATAAACAGAGGTGATAGTCTTCTGAAATTAATAATGCCCAGTCATTAATCCAATGACCATGAACATTTTAAAGTATTTGTTTAAAAGCGATCTGCCATCCATATTCTCAACACTTGATAATAGATCCTCTTTTGAAAAATACTTATGGACTTCAAATATACATTTAATACAATGGAACAATTTCATTTATAAACATATATTTTATTGCCATTTAGGGATAATATTTTACATTTACATAACTTATACATTACTTTAGGGCATACCTTCTAACAATCTCCCACTTTCACTAGAGCCAATCAGTGTAATATCTAAGTCCTATATTCTCAAGATGAAATTCTAGTTGTTGCTGACTCATTGCTTTAGTGAGTAGATTTGCTGTATTTTTAGCTGATGCTATTTTCTACATGGCTATTTGTGAACCCTCAATTTTACACTCTTATCATCCAACTGCAGCTTTAGCACTTACTGAGTTTAATGCGTTACGGGGAGCTATTGCAGTAGCGGGTTGGGATTCGGGGGTAACACTCCCGAAAGAAATTTTTTTTAGCGTTTAATTACATTGGTATCAGACATCCAAATTCTTAAACTCCATACCAAGACATCCAAATTCTTAAACTCCATACCAACCAATCTCTAAAAAAAAAGAAAAAAGAAAAAAGAGGCGGCATGTCAGCTGCCAGCCCCTTGGTGGCGCGGTCCCCACTACCCTTTTTGCAGTTTTCAAAATGCTTCTAATATGATTTTTCAGCATTTTTCCAATCCTACCCTTTTAGTCTTTTCACTTTTCTACTTCCCAAACTACCCTCACTCACTTCTCCTATAAATACCTCCTCATTTCCTCTATTTTAACACACCTCCAAAATTGATATAGATAGTTATTTATCAACTTTTTTTCTACTTCTCCCTCCAATCACTCTATAATTAATTAATTAATCTTTTTAATTAATTAATTACCTCACCCTAACCAAGTTAATTAATCTTTTTAATTAACTAAAACTCTTTTTTTAATTAAAATTAATCACTCAATTAATTAATTAATCTTTTTAATTAATTACTTTTTTTCAAAACCAAATTAATCTTTTTTCTCAATCCATCTTTTATCCAAATTAATTAATTAATCTTTTTAATTAATTAATCCATCCATCCTTTTCATCTTATTAATTAATTAATTAATCATTTTAATTAATTAATTAATCCTCCAAAATTAACCATTTCCTTAACTCACTTTTCATCCAAATTAATAATTAATCCATCCACTATTTTTATCATATTAATTAGTTAATTAATCATTTTAATTAATTAATTAATCTCTCAATCAATCCAATCACCCGGTCCTGATAAAATGAAATTTCGGTCTGGTAAAATCTTCTGTCCATCAAAAGTCAAGGTATCAACATTTTTCTCTCAAACCCAAATCAAATCAATTAATCCAATCAATATTTAAACCTCTCTACTTAATAATGAAATGAACCACATGGATTTTGATTCCCATTCAATGGGGTACGTAGGTACATTTGGAATCTAAATCCAAATCCCAATCAATCCCCTTTTCCTTTTTTTTTTTTTTTAATTAATGTAATTTGTGAATGCTTTATTTTGATTTTCTCATTACACTCATACCATGCTCATTCATTTAATTAACTGTCATATAATATTTTTCATTCATGAAATCAATTTTTCTAAAGTCAAATTAAACTTAAAAGCTAAATTTAGATTATTTAAAACCAAAAATCTAGTCCCTAAACTCAACCTAGTTCGAAACTAGTGATTTTATCCTTGGGTAATTAAATGAAAATTAATGAATTAGAGTCAAAATTGAGTTTTTCCTTAATTTTTTCACTTAAGAATAACTTAGGATGGTGACTCCCAAAGTCATTTTCAAAATCAACCAAATCCAAACCTGAGAGTTTCATCATAAGTCTAAACCCAAATGAGCATCCCGGTTCCTTCTAGCGGATCAGGCCGGTGCTCGGATAAGGCCTCACAGCTAGCGACTCTACTGGAGACTGGTTGCTACATTTTTTTAAAAAAGGAAAATAAGAGGATTACTATTTGGTTAAGCAAATTTTTTTTCAAAATAATCTCTATTTGGCTCATTAAGTATAATTTGACTTTCATGTATCACTTTGCATAATAAAGGCTCCTTGCCTAAACCTTAGCTTTAGGAAAACTTTTGGATGGCGAGTAGTATTGGCTCGATAACTCTCTTTGAGTATGTTGGGAGATAGTGAAAGCATTCCACCCTATGATGAATCCCCGATCATTTTAGTGGTGTAACGAGCAATCAGTACTGTTAGACTCATGCGAGGCTCTTTGCCTCACATGTGGTTAGGTATATCGATGCTCTAGTGGGATAGAGACTCTTAAATTAAACCACCCTTCACCCTTATGCATGTAGTCACCCTAGCGTTGATCCTAGGTTTCATGTACCATAATAATCGATATTCTTGCATATTCATGAAACCTTTTTCGACATGCATCACATCATAATCATGCATACATAACATGAGAAGCACTATAAGGTAAACCCTCAAACACCTCAAAGACCCAAACTGGTAGTCCATTACCCCAAAAACATCTCACACACTCACTCTGTCAACATATAAACCCCGTGACCAACCATGTGGAGGGAATCCTTTTCTTGACACACCTTCACATTCTTGCCATTTTAATTATGTATTCTTACCCTTCTTTTTATCTATTTTCTATTTAAAGGTACCAATGGCCAATACCTTCAACTTCGATCAAGATGCTATGAGCACTTTCTTCACCAGCCTCCTTAAGAAACAAGAGGAAACTTTTTAAGTTGCACTCACCACCGCTTTTTAGACCTAAGCTGAAACTTTCACCAATGCTCTCAATGTCCAATCTACCACTTTTACTGATGCCCTTAACTCCCAATGCTAGTCCATCATCAATAATGTCAAGGAAATGACTAATGCCACTGTCACTCCCCCTCCTGCTCGTGTTGAGCCTGCATCTGCACAAGTTAGGACTAGCTATACCCCTACTTTTACTCTTCCCATTATCAATCTCACTGATAAAGGGAAAGCACCTGAAACTCCAATCTCTCCTGTCGTGGACTTAAACACAACCACTCCCTCTGCCACTACGAATCCTTTTCAAAGTGGAGATTTCTTTAGCTTTCCTGAAACTAAGAAATTGACGGAGAAATTTGAGGTCATGGAGAGAACATTAAAAAATGTCAAAAAGCATGAAGACATAATAGATGTTGACTCTTTAGCTCTTTTCTCAAATGCATAAGTTCCACCAAAATTTAAAATGCCGATCATAGACAAGTTTAATGGCACCACATGTCGCAAAACTTATCTCAAGATGCATGTGGGTCCCATGAGACTTTTCGGTGTGGACAATGAGCTCCTTGCTTAGTTATTCCAATAGTCCTTGACTGGAGCTGCTATTAAGTGGTTACTAGATCTCGACCAGAATCATAAGAAAACTTGGGATGATATCTGCAATGCTTTTGTCAAGTAATGCCACTATAACATCCAGGTAGATGTCACCCATTGAGATTTGGAAACCACCAAACAAGGGCCAAGAGAATCCTTCACCATGTTCCTTATAAGGTGGAGGATAAAAGTGGCTCAAATGGTGAATCGTCCATATGAAGTAGGGCAAATTGACATCATTGTCAAGAACCTCCTCCCCCAGTACCAGATGCATTTGCAAACACAGTGCCTCCCTAACTTTAAAGCTCTCATTGCTATCGCCACCAAGATCGAGGATTTGATTCAATTATGACGAATCAAGGATGAATTCTCTAGGTATCACAAGAACACCACCAACACCACCCAAAGAAAGGAAGAGGTAAATGTTGTGTCCTGTCACCAGCCAATGAAGTTAGAAACAATGAGGACTTTCTCTAAGCTGGGTATGCCCTTTAGCATCATTTACAAGAAAGCCTTAGAGGCTAATCTGGTTAAGCCCTTAGAACCATGACCTCCTCCAAACCCCTTGCCCAAGGGTTACAATGCTAATGAGCACTGTGATTATCATCAAGGACCAAGGCACAAAACTGATGTATGCAAGGCTTTGAAGTACAAAATTCAAGACCTCATTGATAGCAGAGACATCATTACTCCTAGACCCAAAGTTTAGCACCACCATCAATCCTTTCTCAACCATCGAGCTTACTCAACCATCTCAAGCTTCATCCAATAACTAGTATTTTGAGAAGAGTGCCAACGTTACTGTGCTCTCTATCCAAGTCCTTCGAGTCTATGTTAGAGTTTTTTTTTTCTTTTTGAGTCTATCAGGTCTTGTCCTTCTAATTTTGTATTTCGCCTTCTAGGCTTATCCTCTAATGTATTGATGATGAGACTTTTATTAGTAATAAAAAGTTTGAACTTTCTAATTTGCTTTAATTTTTTTCTTATTCATTTTTAAATGGGACATTTTAAAAGAAATGCAACAAAAATAAAAAAAATGAAAAAGGCAGAAGAATTAATTAATTATGGCACAAAAAAAATAAAAAATCCCATATATTGCATTTGCATGGCAGTAGTATAAAAGCTCATGAGCTGTTCTATACAAGACAAGATATGGATGATTTAAGCATCATAGTTTATGAGATCCCAACCTACACACAAAAGAAACCTATCAAGGAGAAGCTGTGGATATTGAAGATCATGATTATCGATGGAGATTAGCTGAGCACTTCAACTAGAAGATGAGAGACAAGGGTTCGCAAGAAGGAAATCCAGTTCTAGGAGAAATCCAAGCCCCTATCCATAATCTAAGAGGAAGTTCAAACTAAACTAGGTTGGATAATGCAAGCTCAAGAAGATCCTATCTGACAGAGGCACTATCTTCACAGACATGGACTAAAATAAATTCTCCTATCCTAGCAACCTGGATAAGCTGAAATGATACATTATCCGAAAATGACATATGCATTCCATTTTTATTTCTTATGCATATGTAATCAGAACTACGTGGACTTGATTCTCCCTAAAAGAAATAATTGATAGAAAAGTAGTGTAAGGGATCCGTAGGCAGCCCGACTCGAGTGTTGTCCAAATCATAATACAAAATATTTTGTTGCATTGCATTCTCATTCTCTTTGTGCCTAGTACATCATCCATTTAATTCTTTTGCCTAAAAAAAAAAAAAGAAAAAGAAGAATGCTTGCTAAGCTAAAAACTTGAAAGGGCGGCTTAGGTAGAAATTAGAGCAAAAATAAAAGATGTCTCATTTAATGATGATCAAATCTTGCAAAACACAAACCCATTATAAAGGATAGCCCTTTCAATGTCATTTATAGCTTATCCTATTTTGTGTAGTCTTGTCAACTTGTAATTATTTAAAAAAAAAAAAAAGGATCATGTCTAAAGTAATGGTCTAGCCAGTCCTCCTCTACCTCTTGAGATGCAAATCTCTCATATCCTCATCGGAGTCAAAGTCTGTCACAATCTCTTTCTTTGAGTCACTATTGCAACCTGCGGTGTTGCACTTTTAGTAGATCCCTGAGTCTCCTTCAAAGAATGAGTCACCCCTTTGTCTATGTTGCAGTCCTTTCGCCACTAATGGTTCCTCATACAGTCTCTCTTTCCTCAGCTGCACCATCCTCTATTCCCCTCAACAGGGTAGTTTGGTACTCTTTCTTAATTACTTGGCATACCTCTTTGTGGTCCCAAGTGAAATCCCAAAATAAATAGCCTTATAACTCCTCAGCTAGCCACCACTCGATAGTTTCGGCAATGGGAGCTGTGATCTGCACAAACTTCAAGAAGAGAAAAAGAAATTAAAGGCATACCCAGAGTCTGCCTCATTTGCCTCAAGATCCTTATCCCCTAGTGGAAAGTTATTAAAACCAAACCCAATAAGCAAACTACTTGACACCCATGGCCCCCCGATCATAAGAGATCAAATCTTTTATAATTAGTAGTGCTAAAAATGTTTCCTCTGGGGGCAAGTTGCAAGCAACCATCCTATCTGATCCCTGACTGAGTATCAATAAAGCATATATAGACTAAAAATTCAGGTCCACCACTCGAAAATGATCCATTAGCCACACTTCTAAGATAACTTAAAACCTAAAATAGACACCCACAAAGCACCCTAATAGAAAGGGTAAGACAAAGTTTTCTCACTTGGTGAATAACTAGCAAGACAGTTCATCTCTCAAAATCCCAAACAAAGTAGTCAAGGCTCATCAGTGCCTCTATTCCATTTGCCATTCTAGCATCACCCTAATCAACAAACTTGTATCTGACTCTCAAATAGAAAACCACGGCCCTTATGTTAAGCCTCTATAGCCATCATATCTCTCTAGTCACCGGAATCATGGAAATTCCAATCACAATGGTCAAATTCACTTAACCATCACCAACCATTATCTGGCTTGCAATATCCTGAGGCAAGTCAAAAACTCCTAAAAAATTCAAAAAAAAAAATGCTGGACTTTGAACTTTGGCACCACCAGAGTTGCCTCTAAGTATTCGCCAAGCCATATTCCCTATCTCCCTGGAATAGGCATAGCTCCTCCTCAGCAGCACCAAAACAGAAACAACGGGCCACTAGATTCCAAAATCTGAAGCAACCCCTCAAACTTCTCATAATACCACCATGGCAACTATCTCATACCAACCCAAGTTGAGTTTCTCAACCTTGTTGAGTTCCTCAGTCCATAAATATATGTCTCCATAGGACACAAAGGTCACATAAAAAAATTGCATTCACATAGTAACTACGCAAATCCGCCCTCATGCATCCATGTAATTATTCATTACAGGCATGACCATAAATCATATATGGCATAGAAGTCAGGCAAAAGGTCCATGAATTCTAAAACATATATGCATCATCTGTGTACTAACACCTATGTAATCATCTGCAATCATACATCATCATGCATAAGCTGAGCTAATAGCCTTACTAGCCTCTCCTAAAGCTAACCGGTTCTTCCTCAAAGCTAACTAATACCTCTTAAAGCTGACCAATGCCTCTTTGAAGCTAAATGATACCTTTTTGTATCTAATCAATGAACATGACTTTTAGAGTCTCTTTACTTTCGAAAAAGTTCCTTTGAGCCTTCCGAAAGCCCAACCCCTCACATTCAGAAGCCCAAGTTTCTTTGGTACAACCAAAATCTTGTCAAAATCTCTTGAGCTCACTCGCTATAGGCCGAGGCTCTTCCCTTTATCAAAACATTTTTAGAATATATCTAGCTGACTTACCATAGGCTGAGGCTCTTCTCCTGTTAAGATCTTTTAGAATCTCTTGAGCCAACTCGCCATAGGCCGAGGTTCTCCCTTTACCAAAATCTTATTAGAATCTTTCGAGTCAACTTGCCATAAGCCGAGGATCTTCCTCAGAATCTTATGAGCCGACTCTCCATAAGTTGAGGCTCTCCTTTTATTAAACTATCAACTCTACCCATAAATGTCTAGAAACGGTCACCTAGACATCCATGTGGTTCTTTTTCCATCTTTTTCATCCAAATCCATCAACTTCACCCATAAATTTTTAGAAATGATCACCTAGACATCCATGTGGTTCCTTTTTCCATCTCTTCTATCCAAATCTATCAATTTCACCCATAAATATCTAGAAACGATCACCTAGACATCTATATGTTTCCACTTTCCACCTTTTTTACCCAAATCATGTTTGCCTCTAGCATTAAGGCCAAACAGATAGCCTTGATTGAGATTTACCCAAATCTTATTTACCTCTAATATTAAGACTGGACAAATAGCCTTGATTGAGATTTGCCTTAAATATTCTTCATCTCCAATATTAAGGCCGAACAGATAGCCTTGATCAAAATTCACCAAACCTTCTTTATTTCTAACATTAAGGCCGAACAGATAGTCTTGATTGAAATTCAACAAGCCTTTTTTGCCTCCAACATTAAGGCTGGACAGATAGCCTTGATTGAGATTTGCCTCAAACATTCTTCATCTCCAACATTAAGGCCGAGCAAATAGCCTTGATTGAAATTCACCAAACCTTCTTTATCTTCAACATTGAGACTAGACAGATAGCCTTAAGTGAAATCCACCAAATCTTCTTTATCTCTAACATTAAGGTCGGACAGATAGCCTTGATTGAGATTTGCCTCAAACATTCTTCATCTCCAACATTAAGGCTGAATAGATAGCCTTGATTGAAATTCACCAAACATTCTTTATCTCCAACATTAAGGCCAGACATATAGCCTTGACTGAAATTCACCAAACCTTCTTTGTCCTCTAACATTAGGGCTAAACAAATAGCCTTAATTGAAATTCACCAAGACCATTCTCGTATCCAATATCACGGCCAGACTAATAGCCATTGATAAAACCTCATTTATCCTGGAGGGCTTCCTTCTAAAGGACTAGACAAGGACACACAAGCCTAGAGTCTGACATGGTATATCTTCTCAATGTTCACTATCATCAGAATCACCTTTTGTTCAAAGCCAATTCTAATGAGGGGGAACTGTGGACCTTCAATTTTACACCCTCATCATCCAATCGTAGTTTTAGCACTTGCTGAGTTTAATGCGAAGCCATTATAGCCTTTAATTACATTGTTACTGCATATCCAAATTCCTAAACTCCATACCAACCAATCTCTAAAAAAAGAAAAAAAAAAAAGAGGCACCACGTCAGCTGCCAGCGGTGCCGCCTACAGTTTGGGCAGCAGTGCCACCTAGAGGCCCGGTGGCGCCGACGGCCTTTCCAGTGGCATGGTCCCCACTACCCATTTTGCAGTTCCTAAAATGCCCCTAATATGATTTTTCAGCATTTTGCCAGCCCTACCCTTTTAGTCTTTTCACTTTTTTACTTCCTAAACTACCCTCACCCACTTCTCCTATAAATACCTCCCCATTTCCTCCATTTGAACACACTTCCAAAGTTGATATAAATGATTATCTATCAACTTTTCTTCTACTTCTCTCTCTAATCACTCTCTAATTAATTAATTAATCTTTTTAATTAATTAATTACCTCACCCTAAGCAAGTTAATTAATCTTTTTAATTAACTAAAACTCTTTTTTTTAATTAAAATTAATCACTCAATTAATCAATTAATCTTTTTAATTAATTAATCAATCACTTTTTTCCAAAACCAAATTAATCATTTTTCTCAATCCACCTTTTATCCAAATTAATTAATCAATCTTTTTAATTGATTAATCTATCCACCCTTTGCATCATATTAATTAATTAATTAATCCTTTTAATTAATTAATTAATCCTCCAAAATTAACCATTTTCTTAACTCACCTTTCATCCAAATTAATTAATTAATCCATCCACCATTTTTGTCATATTAATTAGTTAAGTAATTATTTTAATTAAGTAATTAATCTCCCAATCAATCCAATCACCTAGTCTCGATAAAACAGAACTTCAGTCTAGTAAAACCCTCTGCCTACCAAAAGTCAAGGTATCAGCTTTTTCCTCTCAAACCCAAATCAAATTAATCAATCCAATCAACCCTTAAACTTATCCATTTAATCGTGAAATGAACTACGTGGGTTTTGATCCCCTATTCAATGGGGTACGTAGGTACATTTGGAATCTAAATCCAAATCTCAAATCCAAATCCCAATCAATCCCATTTTCCTTTTTTTTTAATTAATGTCATTTTGAATGCTTCATTTTAATTTTCTCATTACACTTATACCATGCTCATTCATTTAATTAACTGTCATATAATATTTTTATTCATGAAATTAATTTTTCTAAAGTCAAATTAAACATAAGAGCCAAATTTAGATTATTTAAAACTAAAAACTTAGTCCTCGAACTCAACCTGGTTAGAAACTAGTGATTTTATCCTTGGGTATTTAAATGAAAATAATGAATTGGAGTCAAAATTGGGTTTTTCCTTAATTTTCCCATTTAAAAATAAATTAGGGTGGCGACTCCTAAAATCATTTTCAAAATCAATCAAATTCAAACCTAAGGGTTCCATCATGAATCTAAACCCAAATGAGCATCCTGATTCCCTCTAGTGGACCGGGCCAGTGTTCGGGCAAGGCCTCACACTATCTCACCTTTCCCAATTATTTCTCTGATAATATGATAGCACCTTTCTATGTGTTTGGATTTTTTGTTAGACTTTGGTTCCTTTGCTTAAGCTATAGCTCCATTGTTGTTGCAGTAGAGATGAATCGCTGACTCAATGGTAAGAACCATTTAAAGTTCTATTACAAACTTTTAAATCCAAATAGCTTCTTTTACAGCATCAAATGTAGCAATATACTCAGCTTCTATAGTGGAATCTACAATAGTTGATTGCTTGGAACTTTTCCAAAGATAGACTTTTTATCATCAATATCTGACTGGAAGTCAAAATATGTAAGCCCATCTATCCGCAAGTCACCTCCTCTATATATCAAAACTAAATCCTTAGTTATTCTTAAGTACTTAAGGATAGCTTTGATTATAGTATAGCGATCTAAACCTGGATTGGATTGGAATCTGTTAGTCAAACTAACAGCATATGCGATATCCAGCCTAGTACACAACATAGCATACATTAGGCTTCCTTGCCGAAGCATATGGAACCTTAGCCATATTTACCATTTCTTCATGTGTCTTAGGAGACATAGCCTTAGAATGGTGGATATCGTGCCTTATAAGCAACAATCCTTTCTTGGAATTTTGCATGTTGAACTGTTTTAACATCCTTTCCAAATATTGATGTTGAGAAAGCCCTGCCATTCTTTTCGATCTATCTCTATAGATACGAATTCCAAGAATATAGGTAGGATCTCCCAAGTCCTTCATGGGGAAAGTTTTGAATAGCCAAACTTTTACAGTTGTTAACATACCAATGTCATTTCTAATTAATAGTATATCATCTATATATAAGATAAGAAAAGTGAGTGCACTCCCACTAACCTTCTTATACACACAAGGCTCATCTTCATTCTTGATGAAATTAAATGATTTAATTGCTTCATCAAAATGATGATTCTAGCTCCTTAAAGCTTACTTAAGACCATAAATGGCTCTCTTAAGCTTACATACATTGGAACGTTCTTTAGATTCATAACCTTTAGGTTGTTCCATGAATATGTCTTCCTCAATGTTACCATTAAGAAATGTGGTCTTGACATCCATTTGCTAAACCTCATAGTCATAGTGTGCTGCTATAGCTAATAAAATCCTAATGGATTTAAGCATGGCTATAAGCGAGAAAGTTTCCTCATAGTTAATGCCTTGCTTTTGATGAAACCTTTTTTATTATTAGCCTAACTTTGAATGTCTCTACATTTCTATTTGTGCCTATCTTTCGCTTAAAAATCCATTTGCATCCTATGGGTACTATACCCTTAGGTGGATTAATAAGTTACCAGACTTGGTTTGGAATCCATTTTAGATTTCATAGCTTCTAACCATTTTGAGGAATCTGTATTCGATATTGCTTGCTCAAAAGTAGTAGGATCATCACCATGATCAACTTCTTCATGAATGAACAACCCTTACACATTACCAAGAAGAAATCCATATCTCTCTGGCAAATGAGATATTCTACTAGATCTCCAAGGTTCTTATGTGGAGATATCATTAACTGGTGTTGACTCATCATGAGATTAATCAATATCCATTTGATCATTTTGATGTATTTCATCGGATGACCGCTTATCCAATATTATCTTTCTTCCTTTGCCACCTTTTTGAAGAAATATTTCTCAAGAAATATAACATCCCAACTAACAACAATTTTTTTGCTCAAAAGGAAGATAGAAATAATATCCTAAATTGTTTTTAGGAAATCCAACAAACCTACCTTTTACAGACTTTTCTTCCAATTTATCTGTCTTTAGCTTTTTAATGTGTTTTAGACTTGGTTTCCTATTAAACCATATCTCATATGGAGTAGTAGGAACAGATTTGGAAGGAACTCTATTAAGGATATAAATGGCAGTCTGCAATGCAAATCCTTATAAGGAGATAGGCAAATTGGTATAGCTCATCATAGAACGCACCATATCTAATAAAGTACGATTTCTCCTTTCAGACACACCATATAACTGTGGCATTCCAGGAAAAGTTAATTGTGATATAATGCCTTGTTCTTTAAGGAAATCTTTAAACTTAATACTTAGGTATTCACCTCCTCGATTTGATCGTAGGATTTTAATACCTTTTCCCGTTTGTTTCTCAACTTCACTTTTGAATTCTTTGAACTTTTCAAAGAATTAATATTTATACTTCATTAAATATACATATCCAAACCTTGAAAGGTCATCTGTAAATGTAATAAAATATAAATAAAAACCCTTTGCCATTTCACTAAATGGACCACATACATCACTATGTATAAGTTTTAAAACTTCTTTGGCTCTTTCATTTTGTCTAGCAAAATGTGACCTAGTCATCTTACCTTGGATATAAGACTCACAAATTGAAGTAGTTTCACCACCCAAAGGGTTCCCCATTTTCTCCAATTTTGATATCATATCTTTGGCAAAATGACCTAGTCTAAGATGCCAAATATGTTTTGAACTAGGAGTTATTTTTATCATGGCATTTATATTACTTATAGTTAGAGTTGTATTATTATTACCATTATCTAAATAATAAAGACCACTAAGTACATAACCTATACCAATGATTCTATTATAATAATAGATAATACAAACTTTTTTCCTAAATAAGAGTTCATAATCCATACTAGTTATACTAGTTATAGAAATAATGTTCTTATAGGCATTAGAAATGTACAAAACATCTTTTAATAATAATACATAATAAAAAAGATTAATGGAAGTCGATCCAATGGCTTTGGCCTCAACACTTGCTCCAATATAGAGCTTTAGGATCACTTCCCCTTTTTCTAAACTTTTACTGCTTGTCATTTCCTACATAGAAGTATAAATGTGAGAACTTGCACCACTATTAAGTATCCAAACCTTTGATGAGCCATGTGAAATATTGGAAATCGAACAATTAAAAGACATACCTTCATAAGGCTTGCCCTTCCCTTTGTTCTTTTTCTTGCCCTTAAAGGATTCTAAATACTTTGGGCAATTTCTTCTCCAATGTCCACTTTGGTCATAATGGAAACACTTTCCACTACCATCAGAAGCTGCCTTTGTGGACTTGTCTTTTATTACTCCACCACTTGGCTTAAGTTTGGAGTCTTTCTTTTTGCTTTTCTTCTCGATAGTCTTACTACTAGAAGAAGCAACTAAAGCAACCTCTTTACCTTTGCCTTTTATAGATTTTTATGCAGTCATAAGACTATTATCTAATTCGGCAAGAGTGCATTCCATCTTATTCATATGAAAGTTCATAATGAAATTAAAGAAGGAATCAGGTAGGGATTGTAAAATCAAATCCTTTTGAAGGTTGGAATCTATGGTGAAATCTAATTTCTCAAATTGCTCAATGAGCTTGATCATCTTATGAACATATGGCTCAACCTTCTTTCCCTCTTGTATCTTGGTTTGGAATAACTGCTTTGATATCTCATATCTAACAATTCTACTTTCTTCTCCGTACAGCTCACGCAAATGGATAAGAATGTCCCTAGCCTTAACATAATTTTCATGTTGCTTATGCAAATCATATGACATAGATGCCAACATGATACATTTTGCCAAAATATGATCCTCTTTCCACCTCTTTAAGGTAGCATATTCCTCAGCAGAGACGCCTTTAGGTAAAGGTCTAGGAACATCAAAATCAAATATATAAGCAATCCTTTCCTAAGGAAGGACCAAATTAAGATTACAATACCAGTCCACAAAGTTAGGTCCCGTGATTTTGTTATCAGTAAGAATGCTTAAGATGGAATAGGATTTGCTCATTTTAAAAGAATACTACAAAAAATAAAAAGATTATCAGTGTTATGTAAAAAGTAATTTCCATAATGATTTGGTCTTTAATCATAATGGTGCTCCCACTAACTTTGTGATTCCTACACTTCCAAATAAGAAACGAAAATCTCATTGGGGTGGATTTCTAGTGGGTGATTGAATTCTTATAAGACTATCAAATACCCTTAAATACGTATTGTCATTATTGAGAATTTGATATCTAATAAGTGAACAACACTTGTTCATCATATCTCTTTATGAGGCTCAATCATTCTAGTTCCTAATGTTTTTTACCTCAGATACAAGTTATCATTATTGGTCATACACATTAGTTAAGTCAAACCCATTAGACCAACAAGTATAAAGAATTCAACATTATAAGGCTTAGGTACTCTTTGCCATTATTGCCAAGCTATGCATCTCATACTTGCAACATCACATGCTATCCAATAACTTCAAAGAAATTATTGTTCCAATGGAGATCCATGACTTAATATTTGTGAACCCTCAAAATTGCACCCTTAGGATCCGACCATAGCTTTATACTTGCTAAGATTCGTGCGCTACACATACAGTGGTCCCACTAGCCGATTAGCGGGCAGGGGATAAGGGGGCAGTGCCCCTTGCAAGGCAGCGCCCTGTTGAAAAAATTTCTTGAAACTTGCCCTTCTTTCAAGGGAAATTCGTGGTTCTCAAGCAAAGGTATTATCCAAGTCCCTGTAAGAAGAATTCACGCTATTCAAGAGTCCTTCTTCCAAAAGGAGTGCTCGTGATATCCTGAGGCCAAGGTGGAACTTAAATCTGGTGCCAAGCTTGCTCCCTACGTCCCTCGCCGACGAAAGCCAAAGGTAAAAGTTCTTTCCTTTTCCTTTTCCTTTTCAATTTCAATCTCAAGATCTAAATTTGAAAATATCTAATTTTTTTGCTAATTAAAATCTGACATAATTAACAAAATCCCTTAAGCCCTTTAAAATCAATCAAAACATGATAACAAGGGCAATGACTTAAAAACCCCTCTTTCACAAGAAGGGAGAACTGCATGGGGTTTGATTCCCATTCAAAGGGATACACAGGCTTGCCATCTCTAAGGCATTCAACTCTGCTAAAATTAACAACTTCTTCTCTCTATCACTTTCTTCACATAGCTTATGATTGAAATTACTTTTCTTAAATAAAAATAAAAAATTTACCTTTTTTTATTATAATTGTTTTAATACTCTCTTTCTTATTTTAGTTGTTTAGATTATATTTGTAGAATGTGTGCTTTTTCTAGAACCCATAAGGGCTAAAGAAAAGATCCCCTATTTTGATACTTTGACTTGTAATAATTTTAAGTAATTATTGCATCTTATGATTATCATTATTTCATATTGCCACACATTTCATGAGTAATAGCTGTTTCATGCATCATATTATATCTATCCATGCATACATAAAAACTTCTTTTTTTTAAAAGCTATTTCGTATTTAAGCCAAACTAACCTTTTTGTATTGTTTTAACCAAAACCTAGTCCCCGAGCCCTCTTTGGTCATTTGAGGACTAGTGCTTTTCCTTAGGATAAATGTTATACTTTTGGAGTCAATCAAATTGGGTTTTTCCTTTAATTTTCCCAACTAAAATAAACAAAATTAAAGTGGCGACTCCTTTTGCAAATTACAACTTACAAAAATATAATTTTTCTGAAATCATAGCAAGTTCCAATTGTGATATTTCTCCCAGATGGGCATTTTCGATTCTCTTTAGTGGTTAGACTGGGTGCTCGAGCGAGGCCTCATAGCCGGCGGCTCTACTAAGGACTTTCAAAATCTTATTCAAAGAAAGGATAAAGTGGACTACTCTTGGTAAAGCAAAAGTTTGGCTTTTATTACAAAATGGCTTTTTCATGCATCACTACATTGGGCTCCTTGTCCAAAACATTAGTTTCTTAGGAAAACAAAGGATAGAAAGTAACATCAAGTGGGCAACCTTCCTTAGGTCTGCTTGCCGATAGTGAAATCATCCAACCCACGATGTATCCTCTAATCCTTTTAGAGGTGTAACGAGTATGCACGTACCATTAGACCCACGCGAGGCTCCTTGACTCACATGTGGTTAGGTATGTCGCATCTCTAGTGTGATGGGTTCCTTTCAAACCACTCTTATCCTTTCATGTAATGACTCATAGAACCTTCCTTTAGGATTGTATGCACCATAATACTAAACTTGGTATTTCATGAAACCTTTTTCATTCATTCATACATGTGTACATGGTTTGAACCTTGTGAAGAGTCTAAAACCTATCCAAACACCTTCACACCTAAAACCCATGGTTAAAACCCAAAACCCATGGTCCACCTAAACCCATGGTTAAAACCCAAAATCCATGGCTACCTAAACTTATGGTCAAAACCCAAAACTCATGGTTCACCTAAACTCATAGTCTGGTCCTACCCAAACCTATGTTAAACTCATAGTAAAAATAAACCCATATCTGGTACTCCCATCCAAATCCACAATCCTTGTCTAAGCTAAACACTGGCCTAGCTCTATTTTAGCTTTCATCCTTCACAATTCTTACCTAAACTAAACACTAACCTACCTTTCATCCTTCACCCAAGCTAAACATTAACCTAACTTTCATCTTTCACAACTCTTACCCAAGTTAAACACTGACCTAGCTTTCATCTTTCATAGTCGTTACCCAAGCTAAACACTAACCTAGCTTTCATCTTTCACAATTCTTACCCAAGCTAAACACTGATCTAGCTTTATCCTCAACAATCCTTACCAAAGCTAAACACTAACCTATCTTCACTCTTATCCTTAATCATTACCCAAACCAAATGTTGACTTAGTTTCACCCTCAACATTACTATCCAAGCCCATACTTCTATTTAAACCCATAGTCCAGTCTACCATTATCTAACTATCACCAAACCCATGGTCCACCTAACCTCCAAATCCATGGTACATCCATAACCCAATCATAAAACCCATGGTCTCTCCATCCTTAAGCCTATACTAAACCATCCATAAATTTCAAATCTAATTACTTGAGGCTAAACTCTAACCTAGCCTTCCTAACTATAATTTGGTTCCTTAAAAACCAAAATCCAACCTAGCTACTCAAAGCTGAAAATCTGACCTAGCCACTCAAAGCTAAAATCTGACCTAGCTACTCAAAAGTTAAAATCCGACTTAGTTACTCAAAAGCTAAAATCTGACCTAGCTACTCAAAAGCTAAAATCTGACCTAACTACTCAAAAGTTAAAATCTGACCTAGCCACTCAAAGCTAAAATCCGACCTAGCCACTCAAAGCTAAAATTTAACCTAGCCACTCAAAAGTTAAAATCCAACCTAGTTACTCAAAAGCTAAAATCCGATCTAGCTACTCAAAAGCTAAAATCCATCCTAGCTACTTAAAAGCTAAAATCCGACCTAGCTAATCAAAGCTAAAATCTAACCTAGCCATCCAAAGCTAAAATCTGACCAAGCTCCCATAGCTAAATACCTACCTAGCTAACATCACACACCTCTACCCTCCTTTTTACTCATACGTTGCCAAACTTATCCATACGACACTATCGTCTATAAACCCAACATCCTTGGCCCATTACTTTCAAAACCAATCCATTACCCCTAGATTGACAAATACCTATAAGTCTACCCTAAACTCAATACCTTTGGCTCAACACACTACCCTTGGCCTAATACATTGTCTTAAGTCCAATACCTTTAGTTCAATATAATACCTTAGCTTGAGACCTTGACCTATGCAATATTAGGAAATCATTAAAAGCCCAAATGCAGTTAGCTTACAACATCAATGGGAGACTTCTTCCTTAAAGTGTGCTAGCCCATCTCATTGCTTCTTTTCCAAGCACTTACCTTATTCTTTGACTTGGTTTCAAAGGTACCAATGGTAAGCCTGCCTGATATGGAAGCTCTAACCAACCTACTTAAGAGGCAAGAAGAGAACCTTCAAGCTATTCTCATCTCCACCTTAGATGCTCAACGAGCTAATTTTAATCAGTCTTTAGTTAGCCAATAATCCAGTTTTAATAATGCCCTAATCCATCTTACTTCTGCTTTCACTAATGCTTTGAGTTTCCAATGCCAACTTATCATCGATGAAGTGAGAGGAATGTTGAACCAAGCTAAACCCATCAATGCTGCACCTACCATTGACATGACCCATAATTTTACATCTTCAATCTCAAACACCAATGCGATTCTAGCCTCAACCATACCATCAGTCTTAAATACTAACCTTGCCTCTTTTTTGAATCCTTTTCAAAGCAAGAAAAACCCCACCTCTTCTGCTATCAAAAGACCTCTAAACCTCAACATTGATGCACTAGAGCAAACCCTCACAATGGAAAAAGGGTGTAAGAAGAATAATACCTCCACTCCCCTTGCCTCTACTAAATGGAAGGATATGGACACCTACACTCCCCTTGTGGATGTCAAGCGAGAGAGTATAGAGGTAGTTAGCATGACTAGTACGCGACCCATGAAATCTCAATGAAAGGCTTTCACAGATTTGGGAGTTCCATTAGCAGTGGTTTATAAGAAGGCTTTGAAGGCGAGAATGGTAAAACCCCTAGAACCAAGAGTCCCTCCTAATCCCTTACCAAAGAGCTACGACCCCAATTGTGAATATCATCAAGGAGCGGAGCACTAGATCAATGCATGTAAAGCTTTGAAACATAGAATCCATGATATAATTGATAGTGGAGATATCATCCCCCTAAAGCAAGACCTAAAACCTTAATTCAACCCTGAGTAGCATAACATGGAGGAGTTCAAGCCTAGCTAATCTAACTTGTCTGAGGTTGAAATCCAAATCTAAGTTTGAGTTTAAGCCTAAGCCTAAAAGTTTGAGTCTAAGTCTGAGTCTGTCATTTTATTTTGTCAACCATATTGTCCCTTTTTTTTTTTGTTATTTTATAATAAAGTTTCCTTTATAGTAATGCATCTATGTTTTCTTTTCATTATTTATGCATTAACTTTATGATCTTCCTTAATTGAGTCTGACACGAATGAGCTTAAAAAAAAAAAAAAGAAGACAAAAAAAAGAAGAAAAAAAAGAGAAAAGAAAATGAAGAAAAAAGGGGTAAAAATTAAATCCACCACAATCAAAATGTGGGGTGTCCTCAAATCAATAAATGCTTCATAATCTCGTAACCAAAAAAGGACCTCTCATCAAATAATTGAAGTATAAGGAGCAAGTAAATGTAATTACCTATTACACAATTGGGTAATCAAATGATGCACCTCAACAAGAGGTGACAAGTTCAAAGAAGACCTCTGTCAAACCTAGAATTCAAAGATCAGAGCCTCTCAACATAGCAAATCATAGTGGAATGCTTTCTCCCAAATTTCATTAATCCAAGCTTGTTAAGTTGAAAATCTGAAAGGGCAAAGGGCAATTTAGGTAAAAGTTAGAGCTAAAAAAAAAGGGAGAGAGAGAGAGAGAGAGAAAGAGAGAAAGCTCATCTATGTCACCTTCCCTCATGTCCAAAGTTGTTAAATTATCAATTTATCTAGTCTCATGTCTCCAAAGTCATCCTTTCTCATCAAAGTCTCATTCTTTAAAAGTTATGCTGTCTTCTATGCCCTTATCCTATAATAAGGCCATGTCTTCCTAGAACGTCATCATTTGTTGTCAATCCATCCCATCACTTAGTTCAAAGAGTTAATACATATCTCTAGTCCATCACATCCCTATCTCTCATTTGGGATCATGATCCCTATGTTGTCTTCTTCCATTAGCCCTTTAGCCATTCCTAAGGGCTCTTTATTTTAGCTAGTGCAATCAGTGTGTCATCAAGTCAAACCAATTAAGTGTCACTCCAAGAGTCCCTTCAATCTCAAACAACTAGAAAAGCTTGGCTCGCTCTTTTCCATGATTTATGCTACAAAAAGTAAAACCATATAACCTCTATGATTCTTTTCAGAAATTTCAGCTTACCTTCAAACCATTTCTAAACTTTTCCATCCCAAGCCTAATTCGCAAATCATGACACCATTTCAAGCTCAAGTCATGTACCACCCTTTTGTTTTGGCAAAATCTCATCATGGGCAGAACCAAAAATCCCAAGTCTCTCAAGACTCATCATCTTTGAATTCAGTTTCCTTGGCAAAGCTAAAACTCGAGGCATATCTCCCAAAGCCTATCATCCTCAAGTTGATTAATAAGGACTTGAACCAGTCAAGGCCCATCTCATGCCTCTTTGGCAAATATCTCATGATCTTTGAAAGATTAAATTGGCAAAACACATAATCCTTGAGAATTAAAGCCTCTTAAAGCCTGCAAACCATTCTGATGCAACCATGTCAAAGGGTAAACCCTTATCTATGAGCCTATGGTATCCTTGTGAACAAAACCTATAGCACCATACCTGAACCAAAGCCAACCATCTAAAGCACCCTTGTAGAAAACTATCCTCAACACCTAGAAGCCTTCACCTTGAGCCCAAATTTAGAAGCCTTCACCATGAAGCCTAAAACCAAAAGCCTTCCCTATGAAGCCCAAATTTAGAAGCCTTCGCCATGAAGCCTAAAACGAGAAGGCTTCGCCATGAAATCCAAGCTAAGAAGCCTTCACCATAAAGCTCACTCCCAAAAAACCTTCACCACGAAACCCACTCCTAAAAGGCCTTCATGATCTCCTCTAAGGCAAAATCTAACTGAGCCTTCCAAATTGATTGCCTAGCTTGACCTTTTTCTCTAATCCAAGATTAGCCTCCTAGGTTTAGCATGCTAATCTAATCTCTCTGACAAAATCTGGCCAAGCCTTCCAAATGAACTCATTAGAAGGCCATAACTTGACCGAGCATCTAATATGATCTCTCATGAAGCCAAACCAGACTGAGCTTCCAAATGAACCTAGTCAAACCTAACTCAGCCTTCTAAGATAATACACTCATTCTAAACAAATCTCCCCTCAAGCCAAAACTAGAAGGCCATAACTGACCAAGCCAATTGCCAGACTTGACCTTTCCCAAAACTAGACCTAACCTAAACCTTATCATCTCAAAGGACTTGACCCTCCTATTCAAGCTTTCCAATTCAACCTTAAGCCAAACATTATTGCAAACTAAACACACCTAAACCCTGCATGACCTCTTCTAGCCATACTTGGTTTAACCTTCTAAAGTGACTTTAATAATAGCCATTGACCAACTAACCTCATACCTGACATGCCCATTTCACCTTTAAGCTAGCCAATCAACCAAAAAAAAAAAAAAAAAAACCCAAACTACTTTCATCATCTTAAAACGGGGGCGCCTTCCTTCCAAATATTCACCTTTCCAAAGTGGGGGTATCTTTCTCCCAGAAGCTCAGCACTCTCCTACTAAACTGACCCTTCATAGGTTTAAGGTATCTAATCATTGCATAGTTAAATGCATTTCACAATAGAATAAGTTGTAAATCAGACTTTTGAATCAAAATGGATCATCTCTCTCCTACCAGACAAGGTCGTCATCATTCCTACCAGATAAGAATATCATTTTTTAGCTCCTACTAGAAAGGATAACCCTAAGATTCATACCTTAAATCCGAATTAGGTATCCCTTTTAATTAGACCATCCTAGGATAGCCTTAGGATTCATACCTTAAATCTGAATTAGGTATCCCTTTTTATCATACCTATCTTAGGATAGCCTTAGGATCCATCTGAATTAGGTATCTCTTTTAAATCAGACTCATCCTAAGATAGCCTTAGGATTCATACCTTAAATCTGAATTAGGTATCCCTTTTGATCAAACCCATCCTAGGATAGCCTTAGGATTTATACCTTAAATCTAAATTAGGTATCTCTTTTGATCAGACCCATCCTAAGATAGCCTTAGGATTCATACCTTAAATCTGAATTAGGTATCCCTTTTGATCAGACCCATCCTAAGATAGCCTTAGGATCATTTCACCCATAAATGTTTAGATCATCTAAGCATCCCTATGGTTCCTTTTTTCACCAACCATTTTCACCAAAACACATCTAGACACTGACTTAGGCATCCATATGGTTCATCTTTCCATCCCTCATTCCAGGGTTCACTATCATCAGAATCGCCTTTTGCTTAGAGTTAATCCTAATCAGGGGGCAACTGTGAACCCTCAAAATTGCACCCTTAGGATCCGATCGTAGCTTAACACTTGCTAAGATTCATGTGCTACATATACAGCAATCCCGCTAGCCGATTAGCAGGCAGGGGTCAAGGGGGCAGCGCCCTGTTGAAAAAAATTTCTTGAAACTTATACCTTCAAACGATTAGCACTCGATTACAAACTCATAGAATCAAACTAGGCTCAAATCAGATAAAAAATGGATGAAAACGGGATAAAAAATGAACTATGGTAGCTCGCGGGCCTGTTGTAGTAACTCGCAGCCCGCAGCCGCCTTAGCGGTTACCGCAGAGGTCCCTGCGGTAATTGCAAAGGGCTCTGCAGTTACCGCAAGGGTCATCTAGTTACCGCAGCGTGCCCCTTTTAGAATCCTACCCGGAAACTGTGAATTTTTAGCCGTAAACTGCTCCTATAAATACCTTGCATCCCATAACAACTAAAACACACAATTACATGCTTCTATACTCTCTATAAAGCTTTCTAAACCATATTTCTAAGCTTTTCAATCATCAAAACCCTCTCCCTAAACATCCAAATCTCTAAAACCCTTTTTCAAAACCTTCTCCATCACATAAAACCTCATTCATAAGTTTCCTAAACATCTCAAAACCCTATTCACAAGCCTCCTAATCACCTCAAATTCTATTCTTAAGCTTCCTAATCAAGAAAAGGTTCGATTCAAGCCTCTTCTTTCAAGGGGAATTCGTGGTTCTCAAGCAAAGGTATTATCCAAGTCCCTTCAAGAAGAATTCACGCTATTCAAGAGTTCTTCTTCCAAAAGGAGTGCTCGTGATATCCCGAGGCCAAGGTGGAACTTACATCCGATGCCAAGCTCGCTCCCTACGTTCCTCGTCTACGAAAGCCAAAGGTAAAAGTTCTTTCCTTTTCCTTTTCCTTTTCCTTTTCAATTTCAATCTCAAGATTTAAATCTGAAAAGATCTAATTTTTTGCTAATTAAAATCTGACCTAATTAACAAAGTCCTTTAAGCCCTTTAAAATCAATCAAAACATGATAACAAGGCAATGACTTAAAAACCCCTCCTTCGCAAGAAGGGAGAACTGCATGGGGTTTGATCCCCATTCAAAGGGATATGCAGACTTGTCATCTCTAAGGCATTCAACTCTGCTAAAATTAACAACTTCTTCTCTCTATCACCTTCTTCACATAGCTTAGGATTGAAATTACTTTTCTTAAATAAAAACCAAAATTTTAACTCTTTTTATTATAATTGTTTTAATACTCTCTTTCTTATTTTAGTTGTTTAGATTATATTTGGGGAATGTATGCTTTTCCTAGAACCTATAAGGGCTAGAGGAAAGATCCCCTGTTTTGATACTTTGACTTGTAATAATTTTATGTAGCTTTTCCTTTACTTTTTTGCATCTTATGATTATCACTGTTTTATATTACCACGCATTTCATGAGTAATATTTGTTTCATGCATCATATTATATCTATCCATACATACATAAAAACTTCTTTTTTTTAAAAGCTATTTTGTATTTAAGCCAAACTAACCTTTTTGTATTGTTTTAATCCAAACCTAGTCCCGGAGCCCTCTTTGGTCATTCGAGGACTAGTGCTTTTCCTTGGGATAAATGTTATAATTTTGAAGTCAATCAAATTGGGTTTTTCCTTTAATTTTCCTAACTAAAATAAACAAAATTAAAGTGGCGACTCCTTTTGCAAATTACTAATTACAAAAATACAATTTTTCTGAACTCATAGCAGGTTCTAATCATGATGTTTCTCCCATATGGGCATTTTTTATTTCCTTTAGCAGATTGGACCGGGTGCTCAAATGAGGCCTCACAATATTTCATTTGAAAGATTTTCGAGCTTTAATTTAAGGTCTCACTTTGCACATTATTCACGTTAGCATACATCACATGTATTATATATATCTCATTTATATCACTAAAAGAACGATGTAAACATAGGTTTAATCATGGACTAGTTATAAGCTCAATTCCTAGCCACAAGGAATGAGTTAAAATTTAGGTTAATCAAATTACAAACATGAGATTACAACAATTGAATCTTCATGCTCCACTAGGCATCTTGATAAGTTGAACCTCTTTTTGTTCTTGTATAATTATATGACCATATATACATATGTATCCTTAGCACACCAAGGTGAGAATTACAATAACAAAAGAGCTCATAAGGCTCAATGAATTTAATGAAAACTTAAATAAGTAATTAACCTTTAATTACATTTCCATAAAAGAAAACATACATTATGATTTCCCAGTCCATGATGAACCATTGATGCCTCTCAAACAAACAAACAACAATTGCAATTATCGATATGTTGTTCAATTTTAGAACATTTCCAAAACCACTTTGAATATCATATATTTAGGTTTTTTATAACTTGCAATCATATTTAAAGTCATAAAAATTGTTTGATTGAAATTATAGTCCAAAATAATTTTGAAAATAAAAAAGTTGGGAAAAATAAACAGTGGAAATCGCGACCTATTTCGATACAAGTTCACTGGTGCGATTTTGTGTTTGATCAATTCCCCATCACGACATGTGTTTTGCAGTCACTACTCAGTTATAACAGAAAACAACGCTAATGTTAGAACTAAGTTAATCGTAACACATTCATGGGCACGACTCAATAATCGTGGAAGCGACAAAGATTTTCGCGAGCGCTAAAGCTAATCGGTAGTCGCAAAAATAGGTTAGCAGGTGTAAAATGGATGTAGTGATCACAATTTTTGGCTCCATTAACACAACATTTGTGCCAAAACTTTTTCCAATTAACGCAAAAACATCCATAGTAATATATATAATGGTTTTACATAGAAATTAGGTGGCTTTGATACCAATTAAAGAAATATTGGGTGCAAATTAAGCAGAAGCAACAAGGTGGGTGAAATTTTAAACAATTTAAAATTTCACTTTCACCAAAATTAATCTAACAAACATTCAAGCAATCTACTAATTAGTGTGTAAAACACATAAGAAAGAAAGAAGATCAAATGGCAATCATATTACCTCTTGAAGCCTAAGAACTTTGATTCTTCTTTCCACTCCAAAAGCTCCCTAAATGTTTAGCCTCTAGATTGTCCACACCAAGCTCCACCTCCAATGCTCATTTAGATTTGCTTAGATGTTCTTAATTCTCTCTCTTGGTAGCCTAATTGAATGTAAGATCTTCTAACACAAATCCTTGGTGATTTGATTTCTTCTAATTACTATGGATATATCTTTCTAATTCAAGAAACCTTTGATCTTTCACAAAGAACAAAGAACAAAGAACAAGAAATATAAAGAACTCTTCTTCCTTTTCTTTTCCCTCAATACTTAGTTACTAAGGTTTCTCTTAGAAAAGATGTGCATAAAATATCCTCTCTTTAACAACATCATTTACCTTTTATATAGCCAATAACTATATTGTTAATTAGGGGACAAGTTAGATATTTAATTTGCTTTATGCCTTATAGTTAAATGGAAAAGACCATATTACCCTTTATGGTTCTATGATTATTTCAATTAAACTTTACATAGTTAAAAGACCATTTTGACCTTGGTTCACTTTCTCTAACTCCTAAAATCATCATATGTGCTTTAGGGTTATAGAAAATCTCTAACCCTTAAATTGCCTCTCTCTATTTCTCAAATGGGCTTGAGCTATTTAGGGTTTTGTTCAAAGCTCAAAATTAATTCTTTTAACTCATCCATAGTTTTAATTAATTTAATCCTTCTGACTTATATCATATATAAATTAGGATTTAATTAATAAGAAATTATTTTAGATTTAAACTTTAAGACATACTACAGTCTTTGTAAATTTAATTACAAGTTCAACCTTTTTACCATTAATCAATTAATTAAACACTTTAATTAATTATTATGGTAAACCTTTTATTCTGGGAAAGTGAATACTTTTAGTTGTGTGACTTTTTAGGTTCATGTCTAATTAGCAATGGGATTGAAAAAACACTTTTCTCTACTAATATGGAATCCCTGTTTCACCCTTACTCCTATAAGTCATGAGTGACACCTAGCATTACATATCATGACTACCTAATTAGAATGAATATGAGTATTTAATCACTTATTCATTACATGGATCATTGATCATAATTAATATACATTAAAATTTCTTCATTACAAAATCCCAATCTTAGCTAGGGTTATGGATTTGTCAAACCCTAATATGTTTTGATCATATGTCTATATCTCGATTCTAATTCTTAATAAAATTGATTCTTACTAGAAACTCATTCTAGTGAATCTTTACTACCTTGGCCAAGGATTTGATTATCAAGAATTGTCAGATAGCATAGGTTATCTTTCTTGTTTATTCAAGTCAATGAATTCTCTCTTAGCAATCACTTACCTTCGTACATAACTAGTTAGAACTTTCACATACCATATACCAATACTTCAATAGCATTAGTATGTAAGTAGTAATAAATTCCAACTACCAATGAATGAGATACAGTATCCCTTAAGTCAAAGGACTATATGTACAATTATGACTTGGATGATGATTTATTGACTAGCAATAAAACTCTATGTTATCATCATCTAATGTCACAGTTCAATCATTCATCATATGAATATCCACATATTTATGTTGATAACA
The DNA here is from genome assembly GCA_947687605.1 of Reutealis trisperma. Classification (NCBI taxonomy): domain Eukaryota; kingdom Viridiplantae; phylum Streptophyta; class Magnoliopsida; order Malpighiales; family Euphorbiaceae; genus Reutealis; species Reutealis trisperma. The sequence goes on along the minus strand of CANTUT010000099.1, from coordinate 13,807 downwards.
TTTGTCAAACAGTATGATGCTCACTGTCTCTATAATCATAAGTATCACACACTGATTATAGATTATAAATATAGGTGATGGTCTTTTGGAATTAATGATGCCCATTTATTAATCCTATGACCATGAATATTTTAAAGTATTTGTTTAAGAATGATCTGTGATCCATATTCTCAACACTTGAGAATAGATCCTCTTTTGAAAAATACTTATGGACTTCAAATATACATTTAATAGTATGGAACAATGTCATTTATAAACATATATTTTATTGCCATTTAGGGATAATGTTTTACATTTACATAACTTATACATTGCTCTAGGGCATACCTATTAACAATCTCCCACTTGCATTAGAGTTAATCAGTGCAATATCTAAGTCCCATCTTCTCAAGATGAAATTTTAGTTGTTTCTAACTCATTACTTTAATTAGTGGATCTGCTGTATTTTAGGCGAATAAAATTTGACTTTATTAAATTTGAATTCCACCTTAATAAACTTGGATAGCATAGCACCTTATTTAATCTAGTTAAAATATATATATGATTTGATGCTTCATATGATTCATCATATAGGATAGAATGGTTATAGTTGGTCCTAATAAGGAATACTTCTTCACTAAATTTCAATGTATTTTTATCTAGAAGATAAGCTTACTAAAACATAAATGAAATTGGTAAAAGAAACTGCTTTTGGCCATCTTCTAAACTCAGAAGCAGGAAAGTAGAGTAAAAAACTTACCCACAACATATTATTAAGGCAGATGGAGAATGGTGATGATGAGGAAGATTTCATGTACTTTAAATTTGGTAGGTAAGAAGTGAAGTTTGGGAGGAAGGAGTTTGCCTTGATAGCATGTCTGAAGTTGTGGGATAGTGAATATGCACTTAGTAATGTTGTTTTAGTAAGGTGGGAGTTCGTTTGAAGAAATTCGTGCATGGCCTTGTCAGAGATGTGGATTTAACATATGATCATATGAACGAAGTGTTTGAAAAGATGGGGAGTGACACTCCAGATTTAGATGTGGTGGCTATTGCATTGCTATTACTATTCACACAAGTTGTTTCTAGGCATGTGACATCAAAGATTAATATGAAGCTATTAGAATTAGTAGGAAAATTAAGTCAGTGGAACTAGTTTCTTTGTGGAGACTGGGCATTCAAGTCAACTATCTAATATATCAGGTCGTGCATAGGAAATGCGATGAAGCAATAACCAAAATCAAAGGAAATAAATATGAGGACATATATGTGAAGGAATAATGGAGCTAATTGTAGTGGAAGCAAAGTGGTAAGATGAAATTTCAAATATTTTAAAAGTTCACTTTACCTATTTTGGTTTAAAATTCATTCAATCAATTCAATTAATTTGTGTGTAAAACACATATGTATAGAACGAAGAAGGAAGAGTAATCATATTACCTCTTGGAGGTTCCTTCTTTCTTTAACAAAGAGCTTTCTAAGTGTGAAGCCTCTAGATCATTTAGAACTAGCTCACCTTCAAGTTTCCATTTAGTTTCTTTGGTATTCTTGAATCCCTTTCTTGGTTACCCAAATTTGATTCCAAATTTTCCCTAAAAAACCTTTAGGAAATTAAGGTTTCTCTTTGATTTGTTTTGTACTAAACTCATTTTCAATTTGCAAACAATTGTTCTTTCATAAAGAACAAAGAAAATAATTGAAGATCAAAAGAAAATTGAAGAAACTCTTTCTTCATATTTTCTTTCTCTCTCTAAACTTCTCTTTCTAAAACTTCAAAAATGAAAAATGATGTTTAACACTTATGAAGAAAAGATGAACATAATACTTCAAGACTTAACCTTTAAGTCTTCACAAAGACTTAAATGCCTTTTTAGCTCATCATTTAGTGTAGGAGCAAAGGTGGACTTTGCTTTTTCAAATGGTGAAATGACCATTTTATCCTTTAGGGGCAAAATAGACATTTCCATCAGCTAAAAGATTTAATTACAATTTTAACCTTAGTAGAAAATTTTCTAACCCCTAAACCCATCACATGAGCTTATGAATAATGAATTTTCTCTAACACCTAAATTGCCTCTTTTCCATAGCACATATGGGTTTAGGCCACATCTCATGTATTTAGGGTTTTTACTAAGCTTAAAATTAATTCTTTGATTTAATCCAAATCATTTTTCAATTTAGTATTTCTCATTTGCATCACATACAAATTAAGATTTAATTTGATGGAAACCTTCATAGATTAAATATCAGGACATGCTAGGGTTTTGTAAATTTAATTATATGTTTAATCATTTTACCACTAATCAATTAATTAAATTCTTTAATTAATTATTATGGTAAACCTTTTACACTTGAAAGGTGATCACTATTGGGTGTGTGACTTTTTAAGTTCATGTCTAATTAGTAATGGGAATGAGAAAACACTTTTCTCTATTAATGTGAAATCCCCACTTTACACTTAGTCCCATAAGTCATGAGTGATAGCTAGCATTCCATATCTCGACTACTTAATTAGAAATATATGTTTATAGTTGATTACAATTAAAAATGAATATTTATAGTTGATTACTTTAAACATCACATGGATCACCAATCACAAATAATCATGTACTAGAATCCCTTCATTAAAGATCCTAATCTCGGCTAGGATAATGGATTATGTCAAACTGTAATGTGTCTCGATTTTATATTCTTATCTCAGTTCTAATTCTTGATGAAATTAGATTCCTACTAGAAACTATTTCTAGTGAATCTTTTTGTCCTGGCCAGGAGCTTTGTTATAAAAAATAACTAGATAGCATAGGATCTTAACCTCGTTTACTCGAGCTTATGAATTCTATCTTGGTGATCACTTACCTTCATATATAACAAATTAGAACTATCACATGCCATATATCCGTACATTAATAGTATGTTTATGTAAGCAGTAATAAATCCTAACCACCTATATATAAGATATAGTATTCCTCAAGTCAAATGATTATATGCACTATAATGACCTAGATGATAAATAATTGACAAGTAGTAAAACCCCATATTATTATCATTTAATATTACAGTTTGACTATTCATCCTATGAATATCCACGTATTTGTATTGACATCACATGTCAAGTAGCATGAGACTCATTCGTATCATATATTGATTATAGAAAACAAATAGACGTAATGGTCCTCCGGAATTAATAATGCCCAGTCATTAATCCTACGAACATGAACATATTTAAAATATTTGTACAAGAGCGATTTATCTCTCATATTTTTAATACTTGAGAATAGATCCTCTTATAAATACTTAAGGACTATATTCAATAATATGAAACACTTTTCACATTATGAATATATTTATTATGCCATTGGAAATTAGTATCTACTATTACATAATTATTATATGTCTCCTAGGACACATATTGCTATCAATACGATTGAAGGTTTCTCGATTGCATTACAGATAATATTCTATTGTCGCTTTAAAATTTGAATAATTTACTATAGTGAATTATTATTATACGAATTTAGTAAGGTTGAATTCAACTTTAGTAAGGTCGAGTTGAATTCAACCTTACTAAAGTCATACTCAACCTTATTGCTAATGTCATATTCGACCTTACTAAAGTCAAACTTGACTTACTAAAGTCGAATTCGACCTTGAAATACATGCAACGTTAGTTAACTTTTCGACATATTGCTGATATGCTATATAATTATAATATTGCAAGTGTTTGCTTGTGAGATTGAACCTAAGTTAGAGAAAAGCAAATTGTTTAAGAGGTGTATAGATCTCCAGCTAGGTATAACAAGGATTTTTAAGTGACAAATGCTATTTAATAATATCAAACAAGCCACTCTGGAGAATAATTCTATTTTTAAATTCTTAAAAAAAATAAGTCCTATGGAAATTGATGCAATTGTTGAAAAATAAGAAAATATGGACTTTTTTCTAGTCTTAGTAAAGAAAAAGAAGTAGAGGAAGTTGGAGGTGAGGCTAAAGAAAGAGAAAAGGAAGATAAGGATGAAAAGATGAGGAAGAAAAAGAAAAAATTGATGAGGAAGAAAGAAGATGAAGATGAGGATGATGAGGACAATCCATCAAAGTTTAGTTTTGCTGAGAGAAAGGAGGAAAAAATTATGAATAACGAGTACATTGAGAAGAATAAATTTGATAATAAATGAAAAGATTTTGAGGAATATATTGATAATAAATTAAGCAATTTTGAGATGAAGATGTTGAAGAGTATTGACAATAAAATTTTGTCATTAAAGGAGAGGATGGATAAAAAATGAGGGATTTTGCTAAAAAAATGATGACAAATTTAAATGATCATTATAAGATAATATATGATCATTTAAGTTATTATCATAATAAAATGGATTTGCGAATGGCTGGCTTGAAGGATGTGGTGGATTAGCTGGACTAAAAACAACATAAATCAGCTGATGAAGAACAGGCAAATAAACAAGATAATGAAGATTTTAAACAAGATAATGAAGAAGAGGCAAATAAACAACATAAATCTGCTACTAAAGAAGATTTTAAGTCTATTGAAGAAGTTAATTAGAAGAGTCAGACTGATGATGAAACTAATAATGGAACAAACCTGGACAATCTGGTTAACAAAATTACATCTTCCCATGACCCTGATAAATAAGAATAATCTCCTCATGTCATAAAAGAGTCAGCTATGTATGTGAATGTCAGCACATTGTCCAAGCAATAGTTCTAATTAATTCATTGCCTCCTATACATATAATTGTTGATGATATCATGGAGGTCAGGCCACCACAATCACATTCAGTAAAATGACAATTGGTGTATAGTGAAGAAGATTTAAGTCGCAAAAAGCCAAAATCTTCAAGCAAAGCTCTTTGCAATTTTGATTTTAGTTTTGACTCATTTTTTGTAGAAAAAGATTTTTTCTATGATCAATGGGAGTAAGAAATGGATAGATGGCTCTCCATATAAAAACTAGAAAAATTAAGAGGAAATTACTATACCATTGATAGAGATTTTTTGAGCATTTCATGAAAAAAGATAGCTAGCTCGAAACAATAGCATGTAGTAACTAGTAACTTATTTTTATTCTTTTGTTAGCTTTAATATGTAATGTTAATGTATTCTACCTTTATATAGTCTATAGTCGACATCAATACTTTCGAATATCGACCTTTGAATGGTCAAAATTAACTTTAATATGGTCGAATTATTTCTTCATTATTATCAAATTGGATTGTGTCATATTCAAATTCGACTATATCAAGGTCTTTATTCAACTATAGCATGATGAATTCGACTTCATCAAAGTTCAATTTGTTATTGTTAAAGTCGAATTCAACTATACAATAAGGTTGAATTCTAGTACATTATAGCTAATTATATAGTGTACTGACATGGATTAATTATTGAGCAGCACATGGATTGGTATATGTATGTATTGAAGAAGATAATGCACTCCAGGCTTGCTGACAGATCAAAAACTATTACACTCGCCGATGGTATGTTTGATGTGAGTCTGAAATAATTTTTTTATAAATTTAATTACTTTGTTGTTGAGTGAATAGCATGAACTCATGTAAATTTGTAATATAACAAGTGTTGGAGTCGTTAGCATATGACAAAAGTGGGAATTATATTATTGATTCATTGACTTTAAGTGTATACAGTGCTAACAACATTAATTATGCCTGAACTTTTGGTGATGTTGATTAGGCTCTTTTCCTTTGCAATGTAAGAAGCAACCACTAGATTGTGGTTAGATTGGATTTGCAAAATGAAGTTGTGTATATATATAACTCCATGAAATTGACCAAAGGTTGCTTAACTCTATAAAATAGGTAGCGACAATTATGCCAAAGCTTTATGCTTGCATTGACTACCACAAAATCAGGCATACAGGCCACACAAAATATAAAACGTGGGATATTAAAGTCGAATAAGATCTCCCACAATAGAAATGTGTGTCTAGACTTAGGGGTGTTCATAAATTGCTTAACCCGCCCAACTTGAACCAATTTGCACTAATCCACAATCAAACCATGGTTTGATAAGTGTTGTGGATTAGGTTGGTTTATATTTTTCAAACTGCACTTCGTGGATTGGATTGAATTTTTTATTTTTTAATATGCAAACCAACCTGCAATCCGCATAAATATATATATATATATATATATATATATATATATATATATTGTGTCATCTTAGGTTTAGCCTATTTATTTTAACTAGAAAATACAATAATAAGGACAAGAAAAGTTTTTCAAATGTACAATGATTAATTGATTATTATGTTAGTTAATAATTCATGTTTTGTAATATGTAATTTTATTATTTTTCTTTGTGCTGTAGGAAACCTAATACTCTTCTTTGCTGAAATTCCTTATTAGTAGTTTTGGATTTTTTTTTTTAATTGTTGGGACTTATAATATGGTTTTTACATGTTGATTTCTTCATTTAATTTATTTGCTATATAAATTATTTTATTAGAATTTTAAAAGTAAGTTGAATTTGTTACTATGTTTTTATCTTTTATTTTTAATATTGAAATAAATATTTGTTAATTAAAAAGTAAATAGTTTATAAATAAATCCGCATAATTTGATATGCATTTGTGGTTTTGATTGATTTTTTTTTTTGGTGGATTAGGCTGGATTGATAAATTATGAATTTGTAATCTGTAGATTAGATTGAATATCATATTAAAACTATGCCAAACTGACCCACGAATACCCTTAGGTATGGTGATTGTGGTATTTTTGTACTAAAGTGGATAGAATATCATGCCCTTGGTAGATCATTAAATGAGATTGCAGTCAAAGATCATCTGAAACTGAGGTGTCAAATGGCTACAATCATTTATTATATTGCAGTGGAGGAAGAAAAATTTGAGCAAGCCCATGACAAAAAATGATATTTGAATGTTGTTTCAAGTATATCATTCATTATTTTATTAAATGCATATTATTATCTATTAATTTTATCAAACTTTCTATAATTCATTAATATTTTAACATTAATATTTTACTATCCTTATTAAACATTGATAATTCGATATTATACAGAGTTAAATTTGGATTGGGTTCAACCTTGTATAGAATGGCATTCAGTTTAATAAAGTCAAATTCCACCTTAACAAAAAGATAATTTAAAAAATTTTGAAAATTATAATTTTAGTCATTCACACTGAATACATAAGCATATTGTGACTATTGCTTGACAAGCGACTTCATGGAAAAATAAAATAAAAATAGGCAATTCTCTATTCTTTTGGGACCACCCTCTTCAATCTCCATAATTGAAAACAATTTAGAAAACAAAGATTCATTGTATTGTATTTTACATTTCATTATAATATATATATATATATATATATATATATATATATATATATATATATATATATATATATATATATATATATATATATATATATATATATATATATATATATATATATATATATATATATATATATATATATATATATATTAGAACAAAACCACTCACTAATACAATCATATATTGACTAAGTTAATGTCGAATTCGACAGTATTAATGTCAAATTCGACTTTATTGATGTTGAATTCTACTTAATTACAATTGTTCGGTTTGGGTATCCATTATATCAATTCGGTTCATTTCAAATATGGTTCGGGATGATTCTCGGCACATGCATACATGATTATCCAGAATTGTACCTAACTGCTCACATCAGTTCAAGTTGGTTCAAGTATTTTACCGGGGGTTGGGTATTTTTTGTTTTGGAGAAATTGTTGGGTTGGGGATCCGGGTTGATTTGGGATACCTGCAGCCCCATGCTCAGTCCTATCCATAACATACTTATAATTTCATATTTTTTATTATATTTTTGATATGATAATTTTTCATGTTTAATTATACTCGCATTTCATGCGACTCTTTAAACATATAAGGAACCAATGAAAACTAATCATAAACTCATATCACGATACAAAAATATAATACTTTATTAAATATTTATCCAATAAAACCTTAATTCATAAAAAAAAATTTAATGTAAATATTTTGTTAGAAAATATTTTATACAAATATATCTATCATTATTTATTAAAAAACACATGTCTATCATTTATTAAGATTTAGTAAACTCATTAGTATAATTTTTAGTTTGTAATATTTATTTGAGTTTAACTTTTTCTTTTAAATAAATGGATTAATTAATTAATTAATTAATCATCTTCTAAGCACAATCAGTTTTAATTACATTAAACTACCTAATCATAATTAGTTTATATTAATATTTAATAATTGTACAATTTTAAATGATTTTTTATTTATTATTAGTATGAATATTTTAATTAAAATAAAAATATATTTAGGATGACAAATAATTATGAAAGATTGTGAGTAATTTTAATTTGACTTCATAAGATAATTTTTGTATTATGAAAGTTATCACTAATCCATAGTCATTATTACTTTATATATATATATATTATATCAACTATATCCTAAAACTAAAGTAAATGTAGAATCAAAATTTTTATCATGTTAATCTTAATTCTATCTAAAAACAACTAATTACTTTAATCTAATTATATTTTTTATTATATTATTGATATGGTAATTTTTCATATTTGATTGAAGTCACATTTCATTTGACTTTTTAAACATATAAACAACCTATGAAAAGTAATTATAAACTCATATTATGATACAAAAATATAATATTATACTAAATATTTACCTTACAAAACCATAATTCATCAAAAAAATTATAAACATAAAATATTTTGCTAGCAAATATTAATTTTTAAATTATTATATTAATTTGTAAAATTAATTATTTTATTGTAAGCCACATATGTGGAAATTGACATAAAAAGAATAATATCTATTGTATTTAAGAATTTTTATAACAATAAAAGGTAATTTATTAAAATATCAACTAATTTTTCAAATTAATAATTTGTCAAATTAATAAGCTAAATTAGTAGTACTAATTACAATATGAACTTCAAAATTAATATATTATATTAATCTTATTTAAATTAAATATAATTAATTATATATTAAATAATAATTATTTTTTCTTTTTTTATTTTAATTGAATTCATTTTTTTCTTATTTAAATTAGATATTAAACATAGTTAATTATATATTAAATAATATTTATTTTATTCTTTCTTTATTCTAATTGAATTCATTATTTCTTATTTAAATTAAATATAATTAGATTATTAATTATTTATTTTATGACCATATTATTTATCATAGATGCACAATAAAATATAACTTAAAGAGAGGTTCTTAAGTAATTTTGCTTATCTTTGCTTCCATATATTTATATATAAATACATATATTATTTTGGATTATAGGTTATAGATATCCAAAAATAGTTCTTTAAGAGCATATCAAACAACTATTTATAATTCTAATAGACTCATTTTTTTTTTTAAAGATTGGTTTAGTTTTCAATATTTATATAGCTAAATATTACTATTGACTCTAATTTTAATTAATATAGTACAAGTTTTCATGCACTTTATTATGTATAATCTTAGTACTATTTTTCTTATGGAAAATGTTATATAACCCAACACTTTTGTATTAGTTTCTTAACCTAACTGATGTGATATCATCTTATTTACCTTATTTTTTTAAAAATTATGTTTTATAAAATTTTTTCCAATGTAATGATATCACATTAGTTTGGGTTAATAAGTTCGGACAAAAGTAATAAGTTATATAGCATTATCCTTCTTGCATTGGACAAATCTAAAAAAGGAATAATTAAATAATTAAAATTATTAATACTTATGAGATAAAGTAAAATGAATAGAAAAATATGAAGAGGCTATTAAATTTGAGTAAAGTTTTCTCATTATCAATTAAAATATTCTCTATTAAATAAGATATATTCTTTAAAATAAAGAATATCATTGAAAATGCTTCAACACATCTATATACTATCTATATATCTATATGCTATATATACTAATAAAGGAAGTCTAAAGCCAAGAGAAAAAGTTAAGAATGAGAATTAAATAAAAATAAATGGTTGTTTCTTTGCATTGAAAATTATTTATCTATTCTATGATTTTTTTTTATAATTTTTAGTAATTTATTTTTTTATAAAATAAAGTAAGCTTAAAGTTAAGAGTGAGAATTAGAACAAGTGGATTTTTTTTCATTAAAAATCATTTATCTACTAGATAGATCACCCCCATGATGCTGTCACCTTAGTATCAGTGCATGAATTTAAAACTAATTTAATTATTATATATATTTAATTTAATAAGTAAGTTAATTTAAATCAAATTTGATTATTATTTATATACATATTAGACTTATTAATAACTTTTAATTTAGATTTATTTTTTATTATATATTTGAACATTAAAAAAGATAGGACATAATATATAAGTATATTATTAATGTGAGCTATATGAAATCTGAACCACAGCTCGGTAGAGGTCGAACTTGCTGAACCTGCAAGACAGTAAGATGAATGTCCAAGTGATCTACCTGAGCGGACACTCTGATGCTTAAGTCAGTATACAATATGATGGAATAAAAGTATATATGTTATTTCTATGGGAAAAACATACCTTGCCCCTTTTGTCTAATTGTATTTATAACAAGAGACTTTGGAAACAAGTCCCTGAAATTTGGGCCAGCCAAGTCGTGGGGAGTGGAGAACGTGTGCTTTATAATCCCGAGAGTGGAGGTCATAGCAGTGGAGGTGTGGTTTCATGCCAATGGATTGCCATGATGGGTCGAGGTATGCTTGTCAACTTTGGGAGTTAGAACCTCTAGAGGAAAGGTTCGGCCATATTTGAAAAAGAAGGGCGAGCTATAGCTCACCTTGGGTGGGTGTCTTTAGGATGATCTGTATCACATGTCCCCTCATCAGTGCTGAGTTTTGTAACTCGACAGACTGTTTGGATTCAGATTTTTAGTGGGAAGCATTGCTCTTTAAATTTTGAAATGATGGCAGTTGCAAAGTCTCTTGCTACCGAATCAACATGTGTTGATCATGGAAGGATCTAGAGACTTTTCGACTGCTCCCTTGTTGCTATAAATAGGGTCCAACCATCATCTAAGTCTTACTATTGTGCTCCTCTATTACCCAGTATTTTTCCAGAATTTTCCAATTACCAATGTCTTCTACCATTTTCATTCCAATCTCCGGTGATTTCCTTCATCCTTACCGTCAAATCACAGTAAGTTTTTTCTTTTCTTTCTCCTCCTACCTTCTGCATTTTTTTTTGAATTCTTTTCTTCCATCATGAGTGACCTTGAGGATTCCCAGAATATGTTTGTGCCTTCAGCTAGTGGGGGTATAAGTGTGTTAGATCGATCCCGTTCCTTTTCTCCAGATAAGGTATATATGTATGAGTCTGTGCCTCCTCTATGAATTAAGGCCTCCTCTATCCAATCTGATAAGGCAAACATGGATCACCGAAAAGGTAAACATGTAGCCAAAAAGGCTCCTGCTGGCGAACCCAAACGAAAATCTAAAGTGTCCGATCCCCTAAAAAAGGGTAAGGAGGCTGAAAGAAAGGGGGTAGAAGGGTTCACCTGCTCTTTAGCTGCGATACAACTAGATGCCATTAGGATTAGGTTTAAAATTCCTACCTAGTATACTTTAAGGCTGCCTGAACCTGGAACCTTCGCCAACCAACCCTTAGGGGGTCAGGATAGGATGGTCTACTAGGAGGACCTAGAGTTGGGGCTAAGGTTCCCCCTTGATGACCTGTATTCTTCCATACTAATGAAGTACCATCTCCCTATGTGCCAACTGCATCTTAACTCATGGAAAGTGCTAGTGGGACTTAGGATATTGGCCGAGAGGTAAGGCTATAGTTTAAGTGCTAGAGTGGTCAGAGAGCTGTACCCCTTGGTGGAAAGGAAAGGGTTCGACCATTTTAGTTTTCAAAGTGAGAGAAGGATCTTCACCTTACCATCCTCGCTGAAGAACTAGAAGAAAAAGTTCTTCATTATTCACCACAAAAATGGCAGGGGCGATCTGTCGAATTCTTAGGTGGACAACCCTACCATCCTTCCTGCATGCCGACTACCATCCCTATCTCCCTAAGAAGCAGAAATGGTTAAATTTATGGGCATGTTAGGACCAATGTCAGGTTCACAACTCCTTGAGGAGTATTTCACTATCGACCTCATAAGGCGAGTAGCCGCAAGGCTTCCTGAGGCGAGCCTTGACCTTACCGACCACACCTCAGGTATACTATCCTATTGATTACTATGTTTCTTAGGGTTCTTGACTTTTGCCCCAATTGTGACCTCATTATATTTGTTATTTGTTGCAGCAATGAAGTTTGTGGCTTAGTTAATAAAGGAGAAATGGGAGAAGGAGAGGAAGGTAAAGGAGCTACAGGAGAATAAGTCCACCGGAGGATTGGCTGGTCAACGATCAGCCAAACAAACAGCTCCTCAAGTTTTTGAGGCTCAGGAAATTGTGGTCTCCTAGCCTCAAGACGCAAACAGGGAGGTCGGCGTGGGCGAGTCAGCAAAAAGGAATGCCCCTGAGGGTTCGTCCAAACCTTCTATAAAGAGGGCCCTATCATCTGCAGATGAGACTTTACTGTGTGAACTCATAAAGTTCCACTAGGCAGTGGAGTAGAAGCACAGCACAGGAGCTTCCGTATGCAACTCAAATGTCGCCATTAATGTGATGAAGGCAACTCTGCTTCCTACAGATGATGAACTAGTGATTGGGCAATCTAATGCCCAGATAGCAGGAATGGTGTATGGCCATATTTTTCAGGTAGATAGATTGCCCTTCTTCATATGTCCTTTATTTATTTATTTATTTATTTTTAACTTTCAACTATGATGTAGATTGCTCGGTGCATATACGAGCTTCGCCAAAGAATGAGGATCCATAAAGAAGACATGAAGGCAACCTGGATTCATCACAAGGCAAAGTTAGAGAAAAAGCTCGCTGAGCAGTTGACTAAGGTGAAGGATGGCCACAAGAAGGCCTTGGTGGAGGAGAGGGTGAAGTTTGCGACTACCAAATTCGAACTAAAAGGCGAGCTATCGAGGGCTCGAATTGAACTTCAAGAGAAAAAGAAGGAGATTAAAGACCTCAGGGAGAATAATGCGAAACTCATTAAGGATCTGCAGTAAGAGAAAGAAGATCGAAGTCGAGATGCTGAAATGGTCGCCAGCAAGCTTATTAAATACCAAGACAAAGTGCTAAGCGAGGTATGGAAGAAGTATCCTGACCTAGACTTCGACTTCATCGAGCAGATCTACCTGGCTAAAGGACATGAAGGGGATGCAATTAGTGGGCAACCCGAAGCAATGCTCGAGCATGCACGTCTCCTATTGAGGTCGGGGGTGATGTTCTTCCTTTGTCTGTAGCTGATTATGGCATTGACAATGTAACCGAACAAGATAATTAATAAATTCATTATTTCTTGAACTTTGTTCTCCTTTATATATATATATATATATGTGTGTGTGTGTGTGTGTGTGTGTGTGTGTGTGTGTGTGTGTGTGTGTGTGTGTGTGTGTGTGTGTGTGTGTGTGTATATACACACACACACACACACACACACACACACACACACACATATATATATATATATATATATATATATTATACATATATCCATATATATATATATGTATACACACACACACACACACACACACACACACACACACACACACACACACACACACACACACTATATATTATATATATATACTATATATATATATATATATATGCATACACACACACGCACACACACACACACACACACAAATATATATATATATATATATATAATATATATATATATATATATATATATATAT